>SOPF01026523.1:79472-125694 GCA_012979155.1 Hypericum perforatum | reverse complement strand
ACACTAAAGCTGTTTAGGTTCAAATGTCCAAAAGAGAAAAACGAAGTTCTAGCAAACAGGCAGAACTAAAAGCAAGTCCCTTCCCACAATAGAAACTCTCAGATCCCAGGAAAGATATCATCAAAGTCAAGCTATCTTAGTAGTCATCATACGTCTCTGGGACCCAAGTAGTGAATATGGTAATCGCAGTCCATCGAGCTATCCGAGTCATCATCGTACATCGAGCCATCCGAGTTATCATCGTCCATCGAGGCATCCGAGTCATCATCGTCCATCGAGCCATCCGAGTCGTCATACTCATCTCCATATAAGTAATCATATTCATCTGTTGGATCATCGGGAAGCCTCAAATCCTTGATCCTCTCAGCACATCTCTTTCCTAAATGCCCACTAAGATCGAGATTGACACATTGCCGCAAATCAAGCGACTCGAGGTGTGGGCAGCCATCTATAATTGCCTCTAAGCCAGCATTTGTCAGCGTATTCCCATATATCTGCAGGCGGACTAGCCCAGGCATGTTTTTCGCAATTGCACGAGCATCTTCATCTTCCGATCGACAACTGTCTCCTCCGCAATCCACCAGCTTGAACATTTTGAGCAAAGGGCAACAACGGCCAAGGACTTTGATAGTCCTCCAGGATGCGTTGCAATCTGAGAACGCAAGATCCTCCAAGAGAGGAATCTTCGCAGCAACCGAAGCCAACGCCACATCCGAAATTTTATAGCAGGAAGCAAGCTCAAGATGCTTAAGTTGACTTGATCTATGCAACAGAGAAACCAAAGTCCACACCGAAACTAGCCGTCAGTGACTCGGAACACAGATTCAATTAAAAGAAACAGGTAAACAAAGGGGAAAGACGGTAAACCGCTCGGCGATGTAGAAGAGGAGGTCTTCGTCCGCGAAGTGGTCGATGCCAATGCCAACGAGGCCGCCCTGGGCGAGGTCGACGGCGAGGCGGCAGAGTCTACCGTAGTCAAGCGAGGCATCGAAGTCTTTGTCGTACTCGGGGAAGAGCATGTCCACGTGGCACCACATTGAGGGATCCCTGCATATTCCCCTCCACGCGGTGCACACGTACTGCGCGCTCATCAGCACGTCCACAGCTCCAACCCTCCGCATTATCGCCGCCGCCACGTCCCGAGGAAGATCCGGCCAGTTCCTCGCCGATTCCATGGTGGTTTGGTCTGATCACGTTCCAGAGCAGTTAGGGTTTAGGGCTTCATTTCAAATTTTGGTTCTCTCTCTCTCTTCTCCTGATCTCTTCCCCTCCGTCCCTCCACTGGATTCTCATAATGTTTCAAATTTTATAAGAGTGGAGGTCCGGCCCAACCTCTATGTCTTTTAGGCCTGAATTAGGCCCATGGAGTGACTGAATAATAAAGCCCAGAAATTACCACAATTCTATCCTACCAAAAAAAATAGCGAGTGATTTTACTGTGGCAATATAAACTCAGAAACAAAAGAAAATATTTTGAAAAAGTCGAATCATTGAAAACATGTAGATGATGAATATTTGTTCGATAGTGTATTAGTGTTCGATCTAGAAAAAAAATAATAATTTATAAACCAATATATATTCTATAGACCTGAGAGAGGAATCTGCCACTAATTATAACTTTTGTATTAATAAGAGGTCTTATATTCGAGTTCTGGTAAAGATTACTTTATCATTTCATGTATTATAACGCTAGAATTGAATACGCAATTAATCGACTTATTATGTTTTGGTTTATCAATACAAGACTTACATAATTTGAAGAAAGTTCAGAGTCCAAAATTTTACTAGTGTGATAAAAAAATTTAGCTTTTCCAAATAAATCAAAGACATGGTGTCAATAATCCCACAACAGCCTCAACTAACATGGTTTGATGCTTAATAAGCGCATAAACAAGACCAATTTCCTTTTGATTAACACAAGATAAACCAAAGTGCATGTGCGGAGGCTACACTCACCACACGTAGTGGCGTTTACAGCGGCTGACATTCACATTCATCGAATTAGGTACCTTGAGAGTTTTATTTGCAATGACATCTGCCACCTCCACGTTCATGATAATTTATTTTATTTATTAGTCTCCTTAGACCTTAAGCACGGACGTATATTATTATTTTTTTTACTAATTTAGGTGTCTATCTATCAAAAGAATTAATGGACAGAAATTTTGATTGTGTTTCTGTTATTCTTTGTGGTCCTGCTTGCTTAGAGGTTTTGGATATTTATCCGAATAGTATACTGTAGTTTTGGAGAGGAAAAAAGCACACTCAATTCGATTTTCATTGTTTAGTTTTGACCCCAAAAAGATAAAGAAGAGAAGTTTTTGTTCAGTTATTATGATTGTACGAGCTTGCATTTAATTTGGAAATTTTGTGAACGGGTTTGTGAAGAAAAGGTTGTTCAATTTTATTGGTAATTGAATCTTACAAGAATTATATACACAATGCGTTATATAATTACATAATCAAATTGAAGAAAGAAAAAAAAAGAGTCAATTTGGCTGGTACCCGTGGAGAGATACACTTGCGCGATTATGATCAATTAGGGTCAAATTGGTGCGAGATTCTCCAATTGGATAAGAGAGGAGTCCTCCGAGATGATCTAGTTCATTGAAGTGCATGAATCGTAACTCAATTTGGGAGATATCATCTTCAATTGGAGAAAAATAAAATAGTCTGCAAAGTTAAAGTTATCAATTGTAGCTGTCGAATATTAAATTAATGTGATTGAGTTGTAATTGGGCTTCAATCTTTAACACTCTCTCTTAAATTGGGGAATAGATGTTACGATCTCCAACTTGGAAAGGTGTGCTTCAAATAAGAAAATGCACATGACTTAGGGTGAACAAATTGATTACGGGTATTAATTTGATAAAACTATTAATTCACTAATTTGGTTAATTTTTTTCTCTCTCCATTAATTGTCTACAACCACCTACCCAGCTAATTTGGATTTAAAATATTACCCACCTAATTTGTCTCTCCTATTAATTACCTACTTTCTCCCTCCAATTAATAATAATTTTTTCCCAAAATCCTAATACTAGCTGTCATTAATTATAATAACTAATTTTATAGGTTTTTCTCTTCTCGAATACTCCGGCAATCTTCCAACTTGCTGGTTTGGTTTCTCAAGTTATTGGTTTAATGTCCTACATTAGTGGTTTCATATCCTACTTTAATACTTTGGTTTCCTACGTTACTAGTTTATTGTCACACGTTATTGGTTTAAAATCTTATGTTACTAGTTTAAAGTCCTATGTTACTAGTTTAATGTCCAATATTACTAGTTTAATGTCCCACGTTACTGGATTTGTTTCTTATGTTACTAGTTTGGCATCCTATGTTACTGATTTAATATTCTACATTACTAGTTTAAGGTCTAACATTACTGGTTTAATGTCCTATGTTACTCGTTTAGTTTTTTATATTAATGGTTTATTATCTTTATTACTTGTTTTCTTTTTGCCACCATGCATTGACTCTCACTTTTGGGGAACATGGATGGAGGAGGAAAAAATGGACAATTTTTTTAGTCAATTCCTTTTTTGATAACTAATTAGTTTGTTCAAATTTTAAAATTTCTTAAAAAGGAGAAAATTAATTGATAATTTGCCTAAAAAGAAGAAACCATTAACTACTCGGATTTATTAGTTTTAGGCAAAAGTTGTAAATGTCCTTGGTGATTAATAGTCATTGGATCAGAATTTTTTGAATATATTTTGATCCATTGGTCGAGATGGTTGTCTCTATATAGGGAAAACCTCTCTTTGGTCCCCACCTAATCCAAATTCACTCACAACATAGGGTTTAGGGTTTAGTAATTATTCTATCTTAGATCCGATTATGAACGTAGTAATAGTTAATTTTGATGTCTTTTGTGCATTCGTAGAATATAGATTTAGAAACATTGTGAATAGCTACTTCGTTGTCATAATAGAAATAAATTAAAACCTGCTAATAAAAATTAAGTTCAATTAACAAAATTTTAATCCATAAAATTTCAGTCAATCATAGTTCGATATTCAACTTTAGCATATTTTGCTTTATAGATCTTCAAATAACAGGAATGTTCTCATAAAGAGGCAATATTCAAAAGCGGATTGCCTGCCATTTTTACAACTGCATAGTCAGAATCCCGAAAATAAAAAATGGTCAAGCGTTCAAATTAAGTCATGAGAATTCTTCTACCTAAGCAACTTTTTAAATATTTGAGGATATGTTCCATAACATAAACATGTTGGACACGTGGAAAATACATTACTTAGTTAATCAAGCTAACAGCATCCAATAGTCGTGAGATAGATCAACTTACCAACGAGTTTTTAGAATCATGAACATTAGAATAGATCTTACCTTCATAGTTTAGTGCTTTGATGTTGGGCTCAAGAATTGTCATATTAGGCCTCGATCCAAACTTATTGACACGTTCAACGAAATCTAACATATGTTTTCTCTCATTAAGAAATATACATTTGGAAGAATACGCAAGTTGAGCTCCAAAGAAGTGTTTTATTTTTTCAATGTCTTTTATAACAAATTGGGAATGTAGATCATATTTTAGTTGCTTAATTAAAATTTTATTGTTCCCAATAATTAAAATATTATTTACATAGATCAAAAAAATGAGTTTACCTTCTCTAATATCATGAATAAAGAGTGAGGAATCAATGTAATACTTCTTGAAGTCGAGACAAATAGGTTTACCACTATACTTATTATACCAAGCTCTAGATAATTGTTTAAGACCATAGATGGTCTTGTGCAATCAACAAATCTTATCTAATCCTTTGTTGATGTATCCAGGTAGAAGATTCAAGTAAATTTTCTCATTTAGATTATCTTAAAGAAAATCATTCTTGATATCCATGTGTTCAAGTCTTCAACTTAGATTGATTATAATAGAAAGAAGAATTCTACTAGTATTTGTTTTGGCTAAAAGTACAAAGACTTTACTATAGTCAAGTTTTGAGATTTGAGTGATATCTTTGATTACTGGCCTAGCTTTGTACTTCTTAATTGTGTTATCGCTATTATGTTTAATTTTTAAAATCTATTTGCAATTAATTATTTTTTTATTAGCAGGTAAATCATAATTGTCCTTAAAATCTTTCTTGTATTCACTCTCATTATCAATACAAAATTTTTAATTTTGACATTGAACTGATTACAAAACATATTATAAAACTCTTTGAACTTGGAAAAAATATTACTTTTATGTTTGAGCAGATAAATCTATGAAGCATGACTATGATGATTAATGAATAATATAAAATAATAAAAATTATCATAAAAGGGCTAAGAAGAAGTTCAAACATCAGAGTGAATTGAAAAGAGAAATTGTACTCAGATTCAAAGTTTCAAAAAGAAATTATATATTGCTTAGCTAACACACATCTCTCACAATGATAGAACATTTATTAAAATCAGGAAAGAGTTTTGAGATAACCAAATTTCTCAGGTGATACAATTTACCATGCTAGAGATTAGAGATCTTAGAATTTTGAGTAGTGACAACAACAACAGTCTTGTGAGCTATGTAATATTATAGTATAAAGTCTATTGCTTAAAGTCTATACACAAAAGTGCATATAGTTGGTAGTAAAAATAGTTCAACAATTTAAATCTCTAGTAATCTTACTAAATTATTTTATAGATTTGGCATAAAAGGTACTTAAGATCAAATTTAATAGGTTAATATTACTTTTTTCTTTGATTAGGATAGAAGGGCCATTAGTAACCACAATTAGTTGGTTGTCAACACTTGACAATTGAGCAATAAAACTTAAATCATTTATCATATTCTTATTTTCTCAAGATTCAATTATTCAAATTTTATCATATTGATTCTGATTACTCGAGGAGTAATAACAACTTATAATATAATATTTAAGGTTCTTACCCTTTTTTCCTTAGCCAAGAGGTAATTTTTGGGATGGACCTGAATTCATATTTTCTTTCATATACAGAAAGACTCTCTAGACAAGATCTTCAAAGGAGATATGGGGATTGGAGCTAAAATTGATAGCTATTAATGTATAATACGTTTTAACATTATCAAGATCGCTCATTTTCCTCTTCACTTTCATACAAGGATGCAATATCTAACATTTGTCATTTGTATGTCATATTTTGTCATAATGCTCACAACGATAGTTAGGTTCGATAAGAGATTTACCTCTTTCGGCTTGGTTGAATATAGTTTTTGATTTAGAATTCAGAAATCTTTTTACAGCTACGGCTATGTGCTCGTGTGAGCTTATAATTGCATTAGCCTCAATAGTAAGGTCATGCTTCTAATATGAAGTCACAACTTTCATCCTCGTCTCTTCTTTTTGTATCCTAGAGTAAATTAAGTTGAAGGAGAAGAGTTCAGCAACTGTAAGGATCTAGTCTCTGACAACATCAAAGTCAGATCCTAAACCCATAAGGATTTTGAAGATTTTATTTTTTTTCTTCTCTTTTATTGATCATAATAGGATTTGTGGAGATGGGTCTCAATCTTGATAGTTCTTCTTACATAGACTTCAATGTGTTTAGATACTCAACAAAAGGTGTATCTCATTTTCTAAGATTAGTAATCTCTTTCTTTAATTCAAATATTTGATAAATATTCTCAGATTGAGAATAAAAAGCTTTAACTAAATCACATAAATCCTTTGAGGAGGTAATATAATTGAACAAATCTTGTAGTTCTAAGTCAATTGAATTCAAAAATCAAATCATTACATGATGATTGTACATCGGTCATTCAGGGTAATAAGTTTTGATAGTAGCTAGAGATGGAAGGTCTCTATTAATATAGCAAACATGCTCTTTTCTACCGAGAGTTATAAACAAGGGCTTTGATTATGATAAGTAATTTTTTGTCATTAAAGGACACAATTGTGATCTTGAGACTTGTGTTATTATTAATCTCAAAAAAAATTAATAGTCGAGTTGGAGGTAACAATTTCTATAGTCTCTTTACTAGATACTTCGTGTGTCATTGACATTGAACAATATAATTGAAAGAACTAGATTTGATTTTGGATTGAAAGAGTGACTATAATATCATACGGAAAAATAATTGTTTAATCTCTTTAATTTTTTTTAGAACTTCCATCAAATAAAAAGAAAAAAGGATACAAAACTGTCTGAAGCCCACAACACACCTGTGAACCAACAATCCTGGCCGTCAGGCGGGGCATAACACTCTACACCAGCTATCCAACATGCCTGGTAGTCTGGTGAGAGGAGATAGGCCAACCATCACCCATGCTAACCAATAGTCCTGGTAGTCAGGGCAGGCAAGACAAACAAATCAATCTGGCACAGCCAGAGAAATATCATCAAGGGACGAACATGTAGTATGGCTACCCGAACATATCTTGATCGATATGGCTGATGAGCGAAGCTGGGTAAGAATGCCACCAGCCAGCCTCCGTGAGATGTGTCAAATCATCATCTGCCATATTTCTCTCACAAAAAATATGTGTGATATAAAATTGCATCTAGTCGTGGAGGTGTAGCACGCGTAGCCAGCGGGACCACTAATGCCATGGAACCCGTGCCTGTGGTGACCACTAGAAGCGCAATAACATATAAATGGGGTCCATCTCCAGCCACAGCCTGTGCCAACCATAGGAGTGCGCGAACTCAATAGCAAGGATGAAAGCCAGGAGCTCTGCCTCAAAGGCAAAGCAGCTCGGGATAGGGTGACTGAAGCAACCCTGCACAAAGCCCCTAGAGGTATAGAAGACCCCTGCTGCCTGACCCTAGCCTGGGACTCCCAGTGGGCTACCATCAGTATTGTACTTGAGCTAACCTAGAGGGGGCACCACCAAGTGACCTCGATGATGCGTAGCGCCCGACTTGACCTCGGTGCAATATAGAGGTCTCAAAGTAAAACTTGCTCCCTCTGCGAGGAAAAGCACTATCCAATGTCAAAAACCACAGTCTCACTCATTATGCGTCGAAATAACACAAGCAATGCCTTCAGACTCTGGCGTTACTATCTAAAAATGTGTGTATTACACTCCATCCATAAAAGCCAGCCTGCATTCACCACCACCACTCGCCATAAAATCTCTACCTGAGGGTTGCACTATTGGTGCATCACATCTGTGACAAGCTCAACAAAACTCAAGAAAAGCTGCCACAGAACCCCAAATAGACTGAATACAAATCTCCAAAAGGTGGCTACAATCGGGCAACAAGTCAGCACATGATCCAATGACTCAGGCTCAGCCATGCAAAGACAACACACTCTTGGGCTAATAAAGCCCCAGTGATTCATGATGTCTGTGGTAGGGAGAACCCCAAGAATGGCCCACCATAAGAAAATAGACCTATGTGGTGGAATTGCCACATCCCAGATCCAGGAACCCTACTAAACTAGAAGGCGGGTGGGGTGTAGATGGTCGTATGCAGCCCTAGAAGTAAGGACACCATCCCAAGCATGGACCCAAACCATCCTATCGCTGCCTGGGGGTCCAAGTTAGTGTCTATGGATTTCCTGGATGATCACTAGAAAAGCCCTTCAGAAACTCTTGTGTAGGTGCCAACACCCATCCTCCCAATAGTCAGCTACCGTGAAAGTGAACCGTGGATAGAAGTACTCCGGAAGCCCAACTCTCTCAGCAATCATGTATCCCAGCCAGTTGTCCAACTAGAAGTTGGCCAAGAAATCTTCCCCAACCAACACCCAAGATGATCGGATAATGTCTGGGAGGCAACCCTGAACTCCTTGCATGATAGATAAGCACACGTATCTCTGCAGTGTTGTATCCCTCTTGTCAATCAATCAGTCTTGAATACAGTCCCAGTAGCTATCTGAGCTATCCAATATGGATCAGGTGAGTCAGCTTAGGAAAGCCTGGTGCACCTGTCTGATAGACTGAAGTCCTAGTCTGCCCTCTTCTCTCGGGGCACAGACGTGGTCCCAAGACACCGTACAGGAGGTCCAATGGTGAATGTCCCTAGTCCATACAAAGTTCCTCATACACATATTGACGTGCTCCAATAACGAGATCAACCACTGATAAACCATTATAGAGTGCGTCAGTGAGCTCAGAATGACCAACTATACCAGGCAGGCCCATCTTGCCATAGATAAAGAAGACCCTTTCTACCGAGCAAACTTGGCGATGATGGAGTCATCAATACCCTACAAGTGACCACGGCGACGAGGTCCACAGAATAGAGGAACACCAAGATAAGTAAATGGGAGCTGACTTGCCGAGATGCCCAGTATGTCTAAAAGCCCTCTGCGTTGATGAGCTGTCAAACTCTTACTAAGATAGACCCGGGACTTTGCTGGGTTATAATACTGGTCCGACACTACTATGTAGTCTTACATAATCCATAGTGGCGTACGACAGTTAGCCTTAGTGGCCTGCCCGAAAATGATGACATTGTTTGCATAAAGTAGGTGGGATAGGAAGGTACAGTTGCGACCTGCCCAAAAACCCATAAATGCCCCCTGAACCATATGCGACTAAAAATCTCCTCGGCAACAATGAACAGTAGCGGGGATAATGGGTCTCCCTGGCGTACCCCCTGCGAGCAGCCGAAATAGCCTACCGGAACCCCATCCACCAAAATTGATAACCTGACCAAGTACAGAATGCTGACTACCATCTCCCCAAACTCCTCAGCAAAACCCCAAGCACGGAGTACCATAGTCAAAAAATTCTAGCGAAGAGTATCAAAAGCCTTCTGTATATCTATCTTGATGGCCATATTGCCATCACTGTGTCGTCTGCTAAGGTAGTTGATACCCTTCGAGGCTAGAGCCATATAGTCGTGAATCCTGTCTCCTGGCACAAACCCAAATTGATGATAAGAGAGTAAAGAATGAAGGATTGTACCAAAGCAGGAGGCCAAAATCTTCGTCACAAGCTTGTAGATGAAGTTACCCAACACTATGTGCCTGTAGTCCTCCACCCACTAGGCCCCTTGGATTTTCGGGATTAATACCACAAAATTGGTGTTGAGCCCTATTGGGAGACATTTGGAGGTAAAAAACTCCTGCACTGCACGAACCACATCCGGGCCAATAATCTCCCACGCTGTCTGAAAAAACTGTCCACCAAACCCATCTGGACCAGGGGCACTATCAGAGCTCATACCAAAGACAGTATGGCGTACCTCCTCTGACGATAGTACCCAAACCAGCACCGCATTCTGGTCATCCCGAACACGGCTCTGCAGTAGTGACTCAAGTGGGCCTATCGCCGTCAAATTCAGTGGTGGGCCCGAATCCTTGAACATCTGACGATAATAAAATATGATATGCTCGCGTATCTGGTCGGGATCCTCCGATAACTGACCATCAATTAACATTGACGAAATATCTTGTTACCTCAAGAAGGTACTCTGTCGCTCTAGCGCGACGTTGTACTCCCTGAGTGCCTCCATCTTCTCGATAACCAACTCCTCATAAGTGTTTAATATTTTTAATTAATGAGCAATTATAATGATTATATACACTACAAATTATTTAATTACAGAATGAATTGAGAGACAAACAAAAAGAAAAATGTCAATTTGGTTGGTATTCGTTGAGAGAGACAGATGTGTGATTGTGGTCAATTAGGACCAAATTGGTGCAAAATTTTCCAATTATATAAGGGAAGAGCCTTTGGAGACGATTTGGTTCATTGAAATGCAAGAATTGAGGTTTAATTAAAAAAAACTTTTTCAATTGGAGAAAATTGATCTACAGAGCTGGAGTTGCCAATTATAGTTGTCAAATCTTCAACTAAGATGATTGAGCTGCAATTGGTATAATTGGGGACAATTGAGCTTCAATATTCAACTAGGTCTAATAGATATAATGTGATATCAGAAATTACTTTGTTGACAAAAAGTTGGAGTTGGTGAACAGCAATGACGATTTGATTCCTAAGTCCAACGTAGGTAATAGATTTACATCACTCTTCAATAGCTCGTAGTTATATTTTAAACAACGTCTGAAGAAATGTATTAAATATTTATAGATTTAATAAGCAACCGATATCATGCACTTTTAACCAGAAATAGATTATATATTTATAGGACCTTATTATAGCCCATTTTAGACAATTGACTAAAGAAGATAGCAAGAAATAGCGATGAAAAAGTCAACAGCAAGGCAATCACCAATAATTGCGGTAAAAAAACAAGAGAGAAAAAGAACAATTTGTTGCATCAAAAGGGAGGAAGAAAGGGCATTGGAAAGAAATACACAGAAACAAAGAAAAAGAAGGAGAGGGGGAGCTTATGAAGTCTCTCTCTCTTCTCTAGATCTCTCTCCCAATTACACATTTGAAGATTATAATCTCAGGTCAATCAACTTGAAACAGAAGAAACAAGAAAAAACAAACACCCCCTTTTTTTTATTTTGCAATTATTGTCTTCTTCCATTTAACTTGGAAGGAAAAATTGTACCCAAATTTCTCTGACAAAGTTTCTACCTCTCAAATTTTGCAATTTATCCCATGGAGTCTACAAGCCGTGTCCGTGCATCATCTTCTCCTGATTTAGTACCCTCCTCTGCAGCAAGTCACGGTGCGGAAGATTATAGTTTAGAAGGTAATTTAATTTGCTCTATTCATATATTAGGAATTGTCTCAAAATTCCTAATTGGTTTGGAACCGTATGTTAACGTATATTTTTTCGACCGAACTACATGTATGTGTACCACATATATCTGTGTGCGGTCTGTTAACTATCTCTCCTAACATTTCATAACATTGTCCTAATTATTATCAGCTTTTTGAGGAATTGATCCATGGGAAACATACAATAAATTTGTCAGGACATGGGAAAAATCAAACACCATTCTTGGTTTTTGGATATATATTATGGTATGATCTATATATACATGTAGGTAGTACTAATAGCTTCTCTTTGTTGGTGACAGGAATCGCCACAAACGTGAAGCTCTTGCTAAAACTAATCCAGGATCATACCGGGGCTAGCACTAGGAACCATGACGATCGAAAAACACAAAGAGTTGCGGGAATGATGACGATCCTAGACGATATAAAGACCCGTATCGAGAAGTCTCAAACTGCAGGCAAGAGAAGGATGGCAGAGCTCAGGAGGTGCAACACCGATCTCAGGCCGGCTCGCACCCCAAACGACAAGAAGCATCCGGAGGCAATGATGGACGAAAAGGAGAGGCTGAGGAGGCAGCTGAACGCGAGCTTGTCGGCCCAGAAGAGCCTGGCTATGATGTGTTCAAGCCTGGGAAAGGAAAAGGGGATCATAGCATCCGAGCTCACGAGGAAGGTTAGCGAATGCAGCGAAATGGAGGAGCTCGTCAACGACCTCAAAGCACAGAACGAAATGCTTGTGGCAAAAGTACAGGCCCTCGCGGAGAGGAGACCGTCCACTGGGGAGATGGCCCAGGGGAATGCAGCTCTTCAGGAGCGCACCAAGACCCTCTCCGATCAACTCCTCAAGTCTCTCGACAGCTACCGCGCTTTGAAGAGGAAGTACAAAGACGCGAAAGATGAAAATGCAGCTATCCGCGAAACTATGGAGGAGATCGGGGTGGAAGTAGAGGCCAAGCTCGAACAAATCCGCGACTTCAGGCGAAGAACAACGGCTTGCTGCAATGACCGAGCCATGGACATCGAGTCGCAGATATCATCATTGGAGCATTTGTTCGAGCATTTTAGTTCGAAGATATCGAGGCACGCCGCGAAGAACAACACAGAATGTGCGAACCGAAAAGCTGATATCAACACTAACAAGCCTCATGTTCTTGCGTGAGAAGGAAAAGGGTAACTAATTAATTTGACTTTGATTGATCTCTAGAAGCCACTGATAAGAGAAAAGCATCAATTTATTGTTGGAAGTATAGGACTAAAAATTCCCAACAGGTTCGTCAAAGTAGATGTGATTAGCCATGGTGCACATAGCCATTTGTGCCATCAGACTAGTTCCCGATGTATGTATGTATTTATATGCGTCGTATCTCCAACTTGTAATAATAATAATTTTTTTTCGATGTTCTTTAGCAGAATATGAACTGTTCTTTTCATACTGATCTCTTCCAGAGGTCAGAATAAAGATGAAATTCAAACACCTGTTACAGAATATATCTTACAGAGAATGTTCAATCATTCAGAGAGAAAATGGGAACTGAGATTAGTTTCCAACTTTTTTTGGTAACTGAATTTTATTTCTCTATATAATATTGCTAAATTTTATTTCATTCCTTGGTGAGATTTTTTCCAAGGAATTTATCGCACCAAAATTTTGAAGAGACAAACGACCGTGAGACAATTTTGAGATCGTGAATTTTTTTAGACATTAATATTAGTAATTTAATTTAATTTATTCAAAACAACTATCTACACATTACTTAGCTCCATTAGTGTGTACAAGTTTTTCATAGGAGGTTACAATCGAAGTCTGGCACGAGTAAAGAGTAAACCTAGTTGCCAAACATGGTTGGAGGTGTTGGAGAATTCGATATTGAAAATAGACATTTGTTCGACTGAAAAATATTTAATTATTTATTTTGAATTGAATATGAAATATTTCGCACAATATTTTAAAATTGGACTTTTGTAATTAGAACAATTATCAAATAAAACAGGAAACTTGCAAAAATATGATTCTCATCCAAACTTATTTATTATGTAAATGTTACACTATGACAATCTCTTAAATGTATACATAGTTTTATGTCTTTGTAGCTGTCTTTGCCTACAAGTCATTTGATAGTCATCCAAACGTAATCATCACGAACTATCAACAAGCTTTTGGATTGTAATTTTAGTTCAACAAGAGATTAATAATACATATTCTTGAAAATATAACAATTAAAATATTTTATGTCATAGTTTCCTACTATTCAAAAATTTAATTTAACTCAAATTTAATTAGTTGGTGAACTAAATATCAAAATATTAAATCAACCGAAAAGACTTTATCATCAACGACATTCGAGCTTATTGGATTAGTTCATAGAATGAGAGTTGATGCATGTATTAGATACAACTGGACTCACATCGGTCCGGCCGATGCTTATAAATATCCTCTACATAGCTAAAAAAACTAGAACAAAAAATAATTTAGGGAAACCCCTCAAAAAAAATTAGAATAATAATAACTAAGAGGCCGAGAAAAATATTGGACTCAATCAAAATATTCCCATTGGGACGTGGAAGTGGTGGAAATAGAATGGTCAAAAGTCTCCCACTTGGTCGTAACGACGACGGGTTTCACTCTCTCGTTGGATACCTTCAACACGTCGAGTGTCTCAACACATTTCTGCACCCTCTTACTCTGCGATCATTGGATTGAAAATTAGTTACAAGTAGATCGATCAAGAGTGAACTTTTCACTTCATAATTTCAACACCCATCTTAAAAGAAACTCCTCAAATTAGATTTTGTACGAATTTTAACTCTATCAATATGTAATAAAATATGGATGATAACAAGATTAACTTATTTTAATATTAAGTTAGAATATTCTATTCCAACTCAAAATATTAAAACAAGTAGATTTTAAACAAGTGTGATATTGGTTGTGCTTGGTAATCACAACAAAGGAGGGAGTATATATATACCTGAAGAATTTTCTGTGAAGAGACGTCTCCTTCAACGGAAATTTCATCCAGCTTAATTGCTTGTCTCATGAGCATTTCGATCAATGTTGTGATTTGGACCTCTGGTACCTTAACCCCATCCGAGATAGATTTTTCTATGGCGGCAACCTGAGAAGGAATTGCAAATGAAATGTCGGATAGTCTTTTCATGATTAGAAGGAATTGCAAATGAAATGTCGGAGTCTCTTTCATGATTATACATATTATTAAAATTAAAAAAAATTCTAATGTTATTACAGGATTTATTATTTAGAAGAATAAAATCCTAATTGAATGATTTTCTAATCCAACAAAGCCATAAATATTTGTTAAAAATAGAATTTTGTGCATTTTAAATCATCGTTAGTTCAATAGTTTAATTGGCAGATCCGACTAGTTGAATAGGGGATTATAAACTAATTGCTATACGTGTTTTTTCTTTACAACGACGTAACATTAGATAGTATCATGGCCCAATCGGTCGATCCGCTATCATATGGCGATTTTTAATACAATCAACGGAACAAGTCAAAGGCCACATAGAGCAGTTAGGATAGGGAGAGACCATCCTTGAATAAGGACCACCTCCCAGCTACTTAGGTGTTAATTTTATCATACTCTACACCAAGCTAATATATAAAGCTGGTGTACTGCTTTCGGATCAAAGATATGGTCCTATACAAAATTATCAATTTGGTGGTCATCAATAGCAGATTTATGTTTCAACGCCAAATAATTACTCAAAACAGCTGTGCGACCATAACATTAAGTCTTGTCACCAATTTTCACGAAGATTCAATCCAAATAAACTATAAGGTTGATGGAAACATGGATGATATAAAAAAATCAATTTAAAAACTTTTTTTAAACATTTAATTTGGGTCATTGACTCTAAATTTTGAGATTCTAATTTTTTTTCCTCTCGAACATAATTTTTTTCATTTTCGCAAAAAATGGAATTTGAACCATCAACTTAGTAGAAAATATATAGGATCTGTTGTTATCTTTCTATTTAAAGACTTTATTACTATCGAAGTCATGGTTTTAATGGAAATCCACAGTTGGAACATTGTATTTGTACAAGGGAATTAAACACCCAGGATTGTAAATTTGTAAATATGAATATTTTGAGGTAATAAAATTTATTTAAAATATATTTTACTACTCATATTTTATATTCACGCGAGACGTGAAAAATGTGCGTGTAACTTTGATTATCTGATGGATAATAACAAAATTTAAAGTACATTTTATTTCTATGATAGATTGCCTTAATAAAATTCTTTCAAAATTTTATGTTAATACTTGAACTGTCACTACACTAATTAATCTAATTTGTCACATAATTTTTAATAATGAAAAGAGAAAAAGTAATCACCTGGTCGGCGAGTCTATCGACCTCCAAGGAGACGTTGGAGATGGCGCGGTGGGCAGATTGGATGCGGGCGGTCTTACGCATTTCAATGTGCCTCTTCTCGATGCTACAAGGATCCTCGATAAGTACGAGTTTGGATCTATTTTTGACCCCACACGTGTCCAAGTAGTCCCCATTGTCCCTCTCCCTGCCTCGGAACACCAACTTCTGTTCACCCGGCTGTAACCCTGTCTCCGCCGTTAGAAGCTTCTTCACTTCTCCTGTTTGGTCAACTCTACCGTTAAAGTCAACTTCCCTGTTCCGACTAAAATCTAGTAATTTTATGATAATCGTGACATATTAAATGACAAAAACTTATATCAGTAATTTTTTTATTGAAATATTAGATAGAGAAACGAAGTTTTTGGGACCAACCGAAATTTAGGAAATATTAATATAATGTAATACCTGATCGATTTGTTAATACATTAAGACTTCTTGAAAATGATAAGTTAGAATTTCTCTAAATTGATAAAAAAAAAATGGTCTTATATCAGAATCAGTATAAAAATGCGATAATTTTTCTATCATAATAACTCATATTTTTTGAAAAAAAATTAATGGTAAATTCTAGTCTTAATTTTTGTATAAAGTTATATATGTAATATATATATAATATTAAGATTACTTTACAAATTAAAAAGTATTTTAATACATTATTTTGTATTAAACTTGATTCTTTAACAAATTTTGTAATATATATATATAGGTTAATTTACAAATTCAAAAATATTTTAAGATACTATTTTGTGTTATACTTAATTGATTGACAAATTTTACCTAATCATTTATCTTCTCAAGATCTTTAAATAATTTTTATGATCGTTATCTTATTGTAAAAAAATTATTCAATCGAATATAGTATTTAAATAACATAATAAATTGATATTTATTTAATTTGAATTTAAACAACATAATCTTTTATTTTTAAAATATTTATTACTAAAAATTTAATTTTATTATTTTTAGAAGAAAAAACATAAACATTTCTTGCGTTATAAACTCTCTAGTAATATTTTTCTCTAATTTAAACTCCATAGTAATCTGTTTTTCTCTAGTCTCACGAATATCATTTTAGAGAGACTAAATACACGGAAGGGAAAAAATAAATATTTGAAACCATAATTAAATGCTGATAGGTAAGCAGTAAGCTGCAATTTGCAAAAAACGGAACTTTAGAACAGCTTCCACAGGCGGAAAAAAATCTTTAGTAGTTAAGAAGTAGCTTAGATCCACCTAGAAAATCTAATAATAAAGTAATGGAAGATGCTATATAAGCCGTGTTATTGAAGCAATTACTAATCAAAGCAATTGAGTAGATTCCATTTAGAGTTCAACATTGTGAAATAAAATTATTTTGATTATAATGTTTGTTGGAAAAATTTATACTTAATATTGCTGCCGAAAATGAATATTAATTTATTACTATTTAAACAAACTGAGTTAATAATATGGCATCGGTAGTTTCACACTCAGAACCTGAATTCTGAGTGAAGTCATTGGTATTTGGATTTGTAAGATAATAATTACGTAGAGACATTAAATAGAAGAGAAAGGAGAATTTCTTTGGAAAATTGTTAAACTATATAGCCCAATATGTTGCGGATCTTTTATATATCAGTAATTAATAGTTAATTGACTTAATCCACAAAATTAGGAAGAAATTACGCGCTTACCAAAAGTCGCCAGGGAGCTGACCGAGATCTCGTAGCGAAGAGCACCGTAAGAGATCCTGAGCCGGAGATTAGGAACCATAGGGACCACCGCTCCACCGTCCTCCCGCTTCTGGACCAGCATCCCACACGGCATCATCTCCCACGCCACCACTCTCTCCTCGTGCGACGACGCCGTCTCAGCCGCCGACGTGGCGCGGCCGTACCCGTTGCTCCTCCTCTTCATCATCTTCCGAGGTCTTTTTTTGGACAAGGTAGAAGAAAGAAGAAGTAGTAGTTATTATAATGTTGTATTGTGGGGTTTAGGACATGGATTGTGCAAGTGGATGGTTCTTATTCTTAAGGTGCCGACACGTAAAGGTTGGATTTTAATAACAATTGGGTAACTTGCGAAATCTGTGGTAGTAATAATTCAGATCGAATTGATAATTATTTTTTAATAGTTGCTAGAACATGTTAAAATAAATATATTTATTTATTTACATATATGTATATATAATCTTTAAATAAAAATTGACATGAGAAAGTAGGGGATACTAAACGGTCAATGCAAAGCTAGAAAATATGTTAAGTAGAATCAATTAAATTTATACTTTTGTTATTCTAATATGTAGTTTTAGAATTTCCGTTCTATGAGGTTAATTTTAATTTATCGACGTCACATTATGCATATAGATATACGCCTAATTTCATTTTTGAAACTGTAGTTTTGTAATAAAATGTTGAATAATAATAATTGAGTTGTCCTAGCTAAAGTTTATGTGACTATGTCACTATTTCAATATAGGTGAGACGATGATCAATTTACCAGGACATATATGCTCTCAATAAAATCATACCTCTATTCAACTACATTTATGTCACACATTAAAATTATTACATTTTTGTAAGAAACAAAAAAGCCGATACAAATTTTAAATCAATCTAAATTCGATAAATTTCCAATTAGACAAAACTCTTTATATTTTACCTGTTTACGGAGACTACACGAAGACCTCGCTTACAAAATCCGAGTTAATCTCTCACTAAAATCATCTCTTTGTTGGTGGGGTTGCATGTCTTAAAAAGTAATCATAAGGTGGAGCATAAATAATTAAATATGTGGGCATCTTGGGCAGGAGTTTGCTAGAAACACATGGGGGAAGTGAGGGAGAATGGAATGGACCAATGAGAAAGCTGCCACGTGTTGGATTGGCCCCCTTCCGGTTGTTTGTTTCAGTGACAGCTAAGAAGAGGAATTAATCGTTGCCGACAGCTTCAAGCAACGGATATTTAAGGCGTCCACCACGGGACAATAATTATTTTTATATCATAAGATTAATTATTGTTTAATAATTGAATGGACTTGCCCACCTACTTGGGCAGTGACCAAGTCAAATTCCAGTTTAGGATTTATTGCATTTTTTTTATTTGGTGTTACTATTTATCCCTAATTAACATTTTAGTATCCCCAAGAAAAAATTACAGAATTGGTGTTCTTCGAAAATTTTTTCTGTCTATCGAACTAATAGACGTGTATTTTTCCCATCTATATCAAAAGACGGGTTTTTTACCCGTCTACCTGTAGACAAAACAAAAACCCATCTATTGGTATAATCGGTAATTTAATCCGTCTATTGAACCAGTAGGCGGGAAAAATATTCGTTTATTGGTCATCCATACATCCGGGTCCAGTAATCTCCATTTAACGGTGACGAAGATGGTCGGAGATTTTCTTATCTACCAATAGACGGATTTTTATTGGTCAAAACTTGGCTATAAGAATATTGCCTCAGAAGAACGAGGTAGTAAACCAAAATCTCGAAGTTTCCACCAAAAAATCCCAAAAATTCCGAGGTTTGAAGAGCGTTTTGTGCACGGATTCAAGCTTTAAGTAGGTAAGTAATTGTAATTTAGCTTTTGTGATATAGTTTGTTTATGAATTTTTGAACCATGGTTATTAATTTTGTGTTAGTGTAATTAATTGTCGTTAATAGTGATTGTTGAAACTTGATAATCGATTAAGAAGGGTTGTTGATAGTTATGATTTGTTGAACCGTCATTATTAATTCCATGAATTATGAAAGATTAGTGTAGTTAATTATCGATAATGGTGAATGTTGAAACTTGATAATTGATTAATAATGGTTGTTGTTAGTTTTGATTTGTTGAACCGTCGTTATTAATTATCGATAATGTTGAACTTTGAAACTCCAAAATTGATTAAGAATGGTGGTTGTTTTTTTTATGTTAATTTGAGAAAAAAAGGTTATTTTGTAATTTAGACTTGTTGAACCTTTGGTATAACTATTTATAGTTGTTTGATCATTGGTCGAAATGGTGCGGTTGAATTATTTAGGAGTTGATATTTTATACGACGTGTGTGAACATTTTTTAAATACTGTTTATGTAGTAAAATGTCTTGGCGAACTGTGCGAATTGAAGTAAAGTACGATGGGGTAATTAAGAAAAATAAGCTCAACAGTTTTGAGTACGAAGGAGGATGTGAAGTCAGGTTGAAATTCCACGTAGATATGTTAACGTACGAGAGGTTAATGCAAAAAGTTGTTGAAAAAGTACCATTTGATGCTAACGAAGAAATGAAGTCTTTAATATTTAGATATCTAGTAGCTTCAGGAAAATTCCAACTAATTACTATCGAAGACGAGGAAGATGTTGCGACTATGGTGCAGATCATGGTAAACATATACAGAGTAGAGGCAAGGGAAATTTTGCTAGATCTAATTATAGAGAAGAGTACATGGGAGGAATATGACCCAAATCCTGTACAAGAAAGACAAGCACCTAAGAACCTAACGTGGGGTATTCCATATGCAACCAATAACTTGGACTCGAAAAATAATGAAGAAAAAGAGCAGGTAGAATAAGAAGCAAGCGAGGAAGAATAAGAGAGTAACAAAGAAAGTGAAGAAGAAGGAGAATTTCAGCTGGACCAGATAGAAGAATCACGTTGGTATGCGCAGCTTTCTATTAGTGGCAGCCATGACACTATATGCTGATCAATAATGGGGTTTTGAAGATCACTCCAGCAGATGTTGTAGGCTTTTGAAGGAAGGTAGTCTGTGGAAAACAATAAACAAAGATATTTGGGATATTAAGGCTTATGCAATGGCATAGGGTAGAGAGTATATCATTAAGGAATCAAGGCCCAATACTTATTCTGGTGAATGTAAGAAAAAAGTTCAGGATGAGTGCAACTGGAAGATATATATATCAAAGGATGAAAGAGATGAACTATATAGTTATTGGAAAAATGTGAAACACATCTACCCCCACACATGTGGTCACCTTCGGGATAACCTGGATCATAGACAACTCTCATCACAGTACATAATAAGAATGATTACAGCCAGAGTAGTAGATGAACCAGATGTTTCTATTAAGTCTTTGTAGAATGAGCTGCATAGTCACCTGATATATATGCCTTCGTATACAAAGACTTAGTGAACAAGAGAGAAGGTGTTCAAGATATTATGGGGAGGTTGGGAAGAATCTTATAGTCGGCTACTACAATGGTTTGTCGCATATAAGGCTAGTAATCCTGGAACTGTTGTTCAATGGGAATATTACCATAGTAGATCGGGAGATCACTACACAGGAGTTATTAAGCCTGGCGTGAAGATGTTTCATCAACTTTTCTAGGTTTTCAAGCCTTGTATTGAAGCTTTTAAGCATTGCATGCATGTTCTGCAAATTGATGGAATATTATTATATAGGAAATATCAATATACTTTGTTGATCGCTACTGCTATTAATGGTAATTTTGCCATAGTCCTGATAACATTTGCTATCGTTGAAAGAGAGAACAATCAGAGTTGGGCATGGTTTGTAGAACCTATCAAGTTGTACATCATCGATCGGTACGGTATATGTGTTATCTCAAATCGACACCAAGGTATAGTAAATGTAGTTACTGATGCACATGGTTGGGGAGAACATATGGGTGTTGCACATCGATAATGCCTGAGACACGTTGCTAGCAATCTAAATAACACTTCAACAACCTCACAATGAATAATGTGATGAAGATTGTAGGTATCAATATCCTTATCCAAAAACCTTTTACGATACATTTTAAAAGTTGTATTTACCATTAAGTGATATCAAATGTAATGTGTACAAGAATGCAAGCCCAACGTGTCAAGTGAAATAGATATTTAATACAAGTTTACCAGGTTGATAGAGAGGTCTATGATTGGATGATTGACCACGACATACCTAAATGGAGTTTAGCTATGGATGCTGGATGTCGATATAGTAACATGATGACAAATATTGCTGAGTGTGTAAACAAAATTTTCAAAAGAGCACAATGACTTCTAGTGACAGCATTGGTTGCAGAGATTTTTTCTCAAACTATCGAATATTTTTAGCATAGAGCAACTATGTGTATTGAAGAGTGTGTTCCTGGTCACATAATATTGTCGAAGATCCTCTGGGACAAGTTGGAAAAATGGGAGATTAAAGCATAAGGTCATATCGTCTCAATATCCAATGCTCAAACTAATGATTTTTCAGTATTTACTGGGGTAAACTATCGCATGAGAAAAGGTGGGAATACACATAGGGTTCGTCTAGACAGAAGAACATGCGAATGTGGGAAATTTCAAGCATTTTACTATCGATGTTCACATGCAATAGTTTATTGTATCAAGATGGGCATCAAAGAATACAATATATACATCGAATCTTAGTATTGTCTGGAGACAACATAGTGATGTTATCAATACTTATTTGTCCCTCTTAGAAATCTTGCATATTGGATACTACGAGAAGATCAAATAGTTAACAAGATTATTTCTGATGAAAGAACTGTACGGAGTAGAGGTCGACCAAAGAAGCGAATATAGAATGAGATGGACTAAGCACCTTCGCGTATCAAGTGTAAAATATGCAATGGCAGGGGTCACGTTAAAAATAAGGGAAAATTACCCTCATGCCCCTCCGGTTTGCAGAAATTCATGTTTTAGCCCTCTTATTTTTTTATAAGCATTCGACCCTTGAATCTTGTCAAAAGTGTATATTTTAGCCCCTGTCGTCGGAATCCGACAATTTCTCTGGTGAAATGCACCTAAGATTACTAAAATGCCCTTGTCTTAAAAAAACAAATTAAACTCATTTAAAAAAAGCAACCATCTTCTTCCTCAGACAACTCCCTTCTCTCTTCATCTTCTTCCTCAAAACTTTAACCATTAAATCATTTAACCAAACATCAAAGAGCTAGTAGCAATTCACTGGCCACCCAACAGAAACACCCAATCAATTAACACCTTTAAACATTAATAGCTTTAGACATCCTTTAAATTCCCTTGCCAAAGTGGAAGAAACCCCACCAATCCAATAAACATCAATAGCTTTAAAAAACCTAATTGAAACACATTTTTCCCAAAAAAAATCCTTCTAATCCCGTTCGCAACCAACAACCCACAACCACCTTCTTCTTCTTCCTTGTGAAGGGGACCCACTTAACCCTCTATGCCACCGAGCTCATCTCCCACTCTGTCGCCAGCAAGAACCCTCTATGCAAGTGCCTCACCTGGCTTCGGCATCTTTGTCCTCGCCAGATAGGAGGCAAGACTCCACTCCGGCTCCTCGATTGTCCTCTTCAACGTGATGTCCCTTAGCATCACAAAATGGCCCGATGGTTCCTACCTGAGCACTACCACCACTGCCCGGTCGAGGCTAAGAACCCCAACTCGAGGCTCAAGTACTACTATGGGAGGTTCGAAGTGACAGTTACTATAGGTGGGGATAGAGGGGAGGACAGTGTCCATCGGAGTGGATGATGATGAGGAGGAGAAGGCACTGATGAAGTGGGTCGACGAGGCAGAGGAAGAGAACAGCTCGTCGTCATCTTCCATCAGAGCACCGGGCGATGATTCCGACGAGGAGAAAGGCTTGAGTGTTCCATCGGAGTCGCAGCTTGAGTGTTCCTATTAGTAGAAATTAGGTTTGGTAATTGTGTACAAATGAATTGGGTTTTGATTGAATTTTCGGAGATTTAGTTTATGGATTGGATTTTTTTGGAAATTTAGTTTGGAAAAGATAAGTGTGAACAAGACGAGAAGGGAAATGATGTAAATGAATTAGTTTCTGGGATTTTTTTCGTCTGAACCGGCATAGGAGATGGAGACATGGTCTTCTTTGCTGTCAAAAAATCACTCAGCATTTTTTTAGGAAGAAGAAGAGATGTTTAATTTATTTTTTTTAAGGCAAGGGCATTTTAGTAATCTTAGGTACCATTTGGCTGGAGAAATCATCAGATTCCGTCAACAGGGGCTAAAATATATACTTTTGACAAGATTCAAGGGTTGAATGCTAATAAAAAAAAATTAGGGGGCTAAAACACGAATTTCTGCAAACCGGAGAGGCCTCAGAGTAATTTTCCCTAAAAATAATTGTACAAACATTGCTGCTGTTGCATAATTTAGAGCAAAAAAAGTAACAAGAGCGGCAGTCCGGTCCTCAGCTAGGGCAGCAGCTGCGACAGTAGATAGACCTAGTACTAGTACACATTGTAGGCAGTTACTCTTATGGTTCGTCTATAATGTAGCGATATTAATTTAATGGTGTTTTTTCCCCCAAATACTTTTGTAAAATCTTTGTTAATGTTTATATGTTTGTTCGATGTTACTTGTTTTTCTTTCAATTATTCAGACATGAGCAGGTATGGTAAGAGTCACATAGGATTCGACAATGAGGGTACAGACGAATATGAGTACTATTCACCACCTCATGTCACCCACCTACCAAGCAAAATAATGCAAGAATGCTATGACTCAAAATTTGGCAACATCTTTAGACATCTTACAAAGCCACCCCCAGATTACGTTGACCAAGTAGCGAAGGTCAAGGTTGAGAAAGAAGCAAAGCAAAGAAGAAGGCAATGAAAGAATTATTTGGCGAGCCTAATGCTTGGACGCGTGCCATGGACTATCTTCGTCATGAAGGTATTTATTCATAGTTAATTCAGGAGAAGTAATATACATATTAACATGCACATATTTTTGTATATAGGTTTGACTTACAAAAATACAGGAGTATTTCTCGGGACTTCAATTAAGAAATTCAAGTGCACCCAACATGACTATATCATCAACGATGTAATATCAATAACATATATTGTAGTTAATTTTATTATTATGGATTGTTAATAAATAATTTTGCAATTGTCAGATGATGGTTGTGTTTGTTCAGAGTATACGTCCCTTTTATGATGGTCATTATTTTACAGATTTTAAGGTATATACTATGAGCCTTATTAAAAAATAGACTTGAACGTTACTGATAAAATTGTACTAATATTGCACTTGTTATACAAGACGATTCAGGTGAGTATGATGGTTTTATAGATGACAAAACTGGGACCATACATCCAGGATGTGTTCTCCTTCTTTTGAATGTAAGCCTTTAAATATCATGTGCACTTTATATAGCTATCCGAGTGTGCCTAAACTCTTATGATAAATCTAAATTTTGTAGGTGAAGGTATCCTAGACTTGTGGACAATTCAATAGTCTTAATATTGGGAAAGAAAATGTTTTCAAGGTCTTTCCGATGAAAGAAGAAGAAAGCTCAGGATCGACCAAGCGTTGTTGATAGTCAGTTGTACCAATATTAATATGTGTTTATTTGTTTGTAGAATTGCACAATGAAATTATGATAATTTGTACTAAATGTAAACCAAACAACTGTTGTTATAAACATGATTCATAAAAAACAAGATCCTCGAACCACTAAAAACATTTCGGTCCTCCTACTTAAAAAAGCATATGAAACCATGCTAATTCTTCTTCGTAGGTGCTTTATCATTCTTCTTCCTCCCAAAAAAGACTTGCCATTTATTTGCCCCCTACCAAGCAGCCTCTTGTTGTGTAGTCTCTATTTGCTTGTTTCGCTGGACGTGGTGGCTGTACCCAAATTGGCCTCGCTTCTACTACCGGTCACTCGTACATAGAACCTTCTTCAGTCTCTACAGTACTTTTATCATATTCTGAACGGCAAAGAGTATCCATACGAGGAGCCATAAAAATTTGCATGCGACATATTCATAAAAGGTTTAATAACAAAATAAATGGTAATTTGCTAAATATATTTTAATATTTCATAAGGTTACTTGTGCGAGCTAGACGCGGATGTCTGCACTGGTGGTTGCGACTGAGGTTGAACTATATGGGGATGATGTACTGATGGGAAGGCAGCCTCAAGCTAATAGTATGACGGTGGTGTCCTAAATTTCTCCTATCTAAAAGCTAAAGATGGCTGCAATACTAGACTACCAAACATAGAGTACTTAGAGAAAAAAGGACTCGACGCCATCTAGTCTCTGAATAGTCCTCTACTAGGACCCCCGCTCCGTAAAAAATAGTATAGAAACAACATGGATCATGAATTGACAACGTAATGAAATTATTTGACAAAGGTTGGTAATAGATTATAGACATACCTAGCATGCAAGGGCTGCATGAAAGTTAGAGAGGCTGGAAGCGTCGCCTGCTGGCTGAAATATAGTTGGTCTCCGAAAAAACCTCTGCTAGGACCACCGTTGAGAAATCAATAGTATAAAAACATCATGCATTACAAATTGACATCTCTTTTACATGAAAAGTAATGACAAAGGTTGAAACTGTATAATAGACATACCTTGCATGCAAGAACTATAAGAAAGTTAGAAAGGGAGGAAGTGATGTCTGGTAGCTGAAAGACATCGGCAAATTGAGAGATGGCCCAGAGCGCATTTCCCAAGTTGGTGGGTAAGGGGGCTATGATGCCTGTGTTGGCAACTGCGTTTGTGATGGCTGACTCATATAGTCTCCCCACTATATGGGTCATACTTCATCCTCATGTACGATTTGACCCATTACTCTGCTTACTGAAGAGGTTTGTTTGTCGTCTCGTAACAACTCTTTTTGATGCTGGTACGTTGTATTCCATTATCGATAGTGGTGGTAGAGGTAACTGAGTGTTTGGTATGTCCGTATATCGATCATCTCTAACAAACCTCAGCATTGTCTCTAATAGTGATCTGATCTGTAGGTCGTGCTACATCAAATGGCGTATATGCTCAACAATATCTGCCTATGTAAGACAAACGATGACAAGAAATTAAATAGACATATAAAAAAACAATTATGATAATATAGACATATAATTGTTGCACTCACATTTTTGTAAACCATCACTCTAGCATGATTGACGAAGTACCCAGCCTGTACCAATCCATATAACCATCATAGTAATGGAGGTACAAGCGCTCCGTCAATAGTCTTAGAGGGCTCACATGAGTATGTCGCATGTCCTTCCAAATCTTGACATAGATTGGGAAAATATCATCCCACTTTGTGCCAGCTTATTCTCGCCCACCCTTTGCTATATTATATGTCCTTTCATCTAGTTCAGGAGGGTGCGGGATACCCTAGACATACCCAAACTGCCTGAACACTTGATCAGAGTAATGCGACTCCACGATGTAGAAGGAAATCAGTGGTGCTCTCACTAGCCACAGATGCTGATCTCGATAACATAGGATTGGCAATTTTGCAATAATATCATTAGTATACGGCAACCAAACCATCTATAATGTTAAATACAAATAACATTATTTAACATAAATTAAACACTGTAATTATAATATATAAATATATGCACTAAGGAGGAGGTTTTATTGTTAACTCATCTAACTTGTGCTGATACACCATTATGCTTAAACATTTCTTCGAGATGTGCTAGTTTATCGTTCTAGTCCACCTGTAATAAACACATTTATGCATTAATCATAACTAGCACAAAAAAACAACAATATATTAACAAGTGTTTAGTGAAGAATTTACTATTACCTGATGCCCAAAGCCTGACCAAATTCTTGGTCTACGGAGTTTTTTAAGACAACCCTAAGTGGGACAATCCTCTCAACAGCCCACATACAAAGTAGCGCAAGATCGCTGGAGATAGCAAATACACTACGGTTGATGGCCCCACACAGCTGGTATTAGAGATGTGCTAGACAAGTACTACCCCAACTGTATGCGCCTATTAAATCAACATCCAATAGTATCGACAACCAGCATTAACTCACCCTCATCTCGATAGTCTCCGGAAATAAAATACAACCAATTAGGTGCATTATGCTTGCTTGGACAAACTGACATACCATCTCATCAGCAGCATCATTGGAGAGATCCGCAGGGTCATAAGAATCCTTAAACCATCTGAGGACAATGGCATTTCTGACTGCACAACCTAACGTCAACTTCGGGTTCTGACTAAAGCACTAAACACACATCTCTAACCAATCTGGCAGTAACTGCTACCCCGCTAGTGGGATGCCATCGATAGGAAGTTCGTACAATATAGTGATGTCCTGAAGTGTGATGGTCAACTCTCCCCCTGGCATGTGGAACATATGTGTCTCTGGTTGCCACCGCTTTACCAATGCTATAATAATGGCTCGTTCAATCGCAACGTGACCGATGCGCTAGACATCCCAACAACCTGCTGCTTGCATACCTAATAAATTCCATATTCTCCACCGGTCTATACTTCCATCTGCATCGATAGATCTTCAGGACCGCATCTACATCAAAATCATCATCGCTACGTGATCTCTCTGCATTCCATATCGCCTGTGACCGATGGACTTCTTGCAACTTCAATAACGACCGATCAACAAGACCTCCATCGCCGAAAGTATCTGCGTACTGGTGTGACTAAATGTCTGCAAAACAAAATAATTCAATGACATACATGATTAACTAACAACATACATATTATACCTAATTAACTAGACAAAAACATAATTACACAATATACATCACCTAACTAAATTATACAAATTGGCTATACACAAATGTAACCAAATTAAATCACCTAACCTAATTAAACAAATTTGCTATACACAAACTTAACCAAAAATTAAATCACCTAACTTAATTAAACAAATTCGCTATACATAAACTTAACCAAATTAAATCACCTAACCTAATTTACTGTTTCACTATATCACCTATCCTAATGTACTATTTCACTAAATCGCTTACCTAATTAACCAAATTAAATCACCTACTAAATAACTATTTCACTACATCACCTAATCTAATTTAGTATTTCACTAAATTGCTTACTTAATTAACCAAACATAATTAACTAAACTAATTTTAACAATATAAATAATTAAGCAACTTAGCCACGTAATTAATCAAAGATTCAAACTTTCACTTAGGCTACAATCAACCATATTAACGAATCAAGAATTAAACAATAGGGGCAGAATCATAAATTCTACAAAACCCAAAATCACTTGAACCACAAAACCCTAAATCAATTGAATCAATTACCGAAAGGGGCGGGGCAGTGATGGCTGGCCGGCGACGGGGAGGGGCGATGCTAGCGGGGCGGGTGCAAGGGCTGGCCGGCGAGGGGCGGTGCGAGCGGGGTGGTGCAATACGTCAGAGATGGCAGGAGAGATATGGTCGGGTTGGGGAGCTTGGATCTAGAATTTTTTGGTTGTGTCGGGGTTTTCTCCTGTCTTCTATTTTTAAACTCACATCGGAGCAGTAGACGGGGTTTTTTTCCCGTCTACTGGTTCAGTAGACGGGTTATATTCTCGTCTATACCAATAGATGGGTTTTTTTTCGTCTACAAGTAGACGTGTAAAAATTCCTGTATTTTGGTATAGGCGGGAAAAATACCCGTCTATTGGTTCGATAGACGGAAAAAATTTCTGAATAACACCAATTCTATAATTTTTTGTGGGATAGTAAAATAGTAATTTGGGGTGAATACTAACACCAAATAAAAAAAATCCGCTTTATTAGCTTCCTCAATAACATAATACCGGTTGGTTGTTTTTAAGAAATACTGTTGGAATTTTTATGAGCTGTTTATTTATTTATAAGCATCAAGTGTAGAAAAATTTACTCATATAATCTTTAATTTAAGATTTTGAATTTGATATAAATATTACATCAGTATATTATTGTCTTTGCATCTTAATATGTTACATGTAACTTTCGACTGAATGAATTTCAATTGAAACAAAATGTTGAAATTTCTATATTTATAATAACAAATGATATTTTGTTAAATGTAATACCTAATATCTTAAAATTTTGTAAACTTTTAATTTTACAAGGAATTTATATGGAAAAAGTGGATTCGTGTAACTTTTAGGTGTAAGAATGGGATTTTCTCATTCTTCTAGTGCATCTTACTTGCAACTTCAATTGCATCACATAGTCTTGCACACTTTAGTGAGACTAATTTCATATCGTCGAAAACTAATAAATTATCTTTTCGTTTGATGTATTAAGATTGATAAAAAAAAACCTAGAAATTAAGGCTCAAAAACTAATATCATCAAAATTTTGGATGTGGCTTGTTACATATTTCCGTAAACTGTAGTTATTTATATTGGCTCCTGATCTATGAAAGGTACAAGTCATACGAGACTTGTATATATCATTTTAAATAGCCATTATTTTAAGTAATACGACTGAAAAAAAAAATCGAAAAAGTCATATTATAAAATGAGAATCTACGAGGCTGGACTCTGAATATCCAGAACAAATATCGACCTACTGTTTTGACTTCCCTTTAGATGGGCCATGAAGTCCAGAATGAGCATGTGCCATCTCTTGTCTATTGAACTAGAGCCAACCAGAAACAATCTCATAATGGAGGCCCAAGCCTTTCCGAGTTATCCATGAGGCCCATCACTTTAGTGCCATCACCAGGGTTACAAGCCCATCACTTCTGTAAACGTGATTAGCGCTAATGTCAAAATTACTCGTGTTGCTAGTTGTTATTATTGTGTGACTACACGCAAGGGGGGAGGGTACAGAAAGTATCCGAAACTCGAGCCCAGCGTCCTCTGGGGCACTCGAAATTATCCTATACTTTGCCTAATTAGTCCTAATTAGGTTAGGACTTGTTGGAGACTCTATATAAACATTGTAACCCTTCATTGGTTGTAAGTTTTAGCCTCAATTGAGTTCTAGAGAACGTTAGAGCTAATATCTAGTGAAACAATCATATCCTGGCTTGGTACACCCCCGGACGTAGACATTAGGTCGAACCGGGTTACCAAATCTTGTTTTCACTTGCTTGCTTTGTTTCGTTTTTTTTTCATTTTGCTCAATAAGAATCGTGTGGGTGTGTTGTTGACAGTTTGCTCGTGTGCGTACTTCGGGTTTCGGTTGTAGGAATTTGTAACAACTGGTATCAGAGCTAAGGTTAAGAATCTGATAGAAGCTACGCTAATAAACGACGACGTGATAGATTTCACCTACAGGAAGATGCAGATTGAAGACTACATCTATGGGAGGGATTTGCACTAGGCACTCGAAGAGAAGAAGCCGACAGATATAAATGAGGAGGAGTAAAAGCTTCTAGATACGAAGGCGATGAGCATGATTCGCTTGTCCCTCTCCAAAAATGTGGTTTTACACACGACAAAGGCAGAGTCAATGAAGGAGATGCTGAAGACATTATCCGATATGTACGAGAAGCCGCAAATAAGGTTCATCTGATGCATAAGTTGTTCAACTTGCGGATGACAGAGGGTACATTGGTAGCCAAGCATCTTAATGAGTTTAACATGATGATAGCGGCATTGAACTCAGTTAAGATCACCTTTGAAAATGAGGTACAAACTCTTATCTTATTAAGTTCTCTTCTTGATAGCTGGAGTAGCACAGTCACAGCGGTAAGTGCCTCGGCGAGGAAGGTTACATTGAAGCTGGATACGGTTAGGGACCTAATAATAAGCAAAGAGATTTGAAGGAGAGAGTCTGGGTTAACTTCCAGTTTAGCATTGAATGCAAGTAGTAGAGAAAGGTACGAGTCTAAGAAGGGGGTGGAAACCGCGGTAGGTCAAATTCCAAGAAGGATATGAGCAAGGTCTAATATTACAATTGTGACAAGTATGGACACTACGCAGTCAACTACAAGGCACCTAAGAGGGAGGACTCTTCAGCGAATGCTATAACTGAAGACTATGGAGATGCTTTGGTCCTTAGTGTATGAAGTCCATTAGATACTTGGGTTTTGGATTTAGGAGCTTTGTATCAATCATGGAGCGAGGCCGAAGTGATAAAGAACTATGTCTAAGGGAAGTTTAGCAAGGTTTATCCAGCGAACGATGAACCATTACAAATTGTAGACATAGGAGAAGTACAAATCAAGATGCCAAATGACTTTACACTAGTGTTGAAGGGATTGAAACACATTCCTAGACTAAAGAGGAATTTGTTATCTGTGGGGCAGTTAGACGATGAAGACTACAAAATGGTCTTCGGTTGCAGATTTTGGAAGATAACCAAAAGAGCTATGATGTTAGCTCGTGGTTTGAAGGAATGAATCTTATACACAATAAGAAGAACTCAAGATAACATCAACATTATAGGAGGCTCGAGTGATGTGGATCTATGGCACAGTCATCTTGGCCATGTGAGTAAGAAAGGGATGAAGGTACTACACTCTAAGGGAAAGCTACCAGGTTTGAAGACCATGGTAATCGGGTTATACGAGCATTGTGTGTTTGGGAAGCAGCAACAAGTGAGTTTATCTAGAGGCAAAAGAGCTCCGAGGGAGCAAAGGCTTAAGTTAGTCAATAGTGACTTATGTGAGCCAGCACTAGTAACATCTTTGAGTAGTATAATGTACTACAAAACCTCTGCTGAGGAAAATGATCTTAAGGGGTACTTGGGATCGATGAATGATGGTGAGCACAAGCTTCAAGAGTTAAAAGACCAAGTGAGCATGTCTAGTGAGGTAGGATCTAGCATTGATATGGTCAAGCTAGACATTTTTAACTCGGGTGAGAGTGAGAAGGTGCTTGGTGGCCAAATTCCGGTGAGAAGGTTCTTGCCCGCTAACTACTATCTATTGTCAATAGGTGATGATGAGCATAGAATTATGTAAGTGCAAAGTAGTTTGAGCTTGTGTGCAAGAGAGCATATGCCAGTATTGAGATGATGGAGTCATTGAGTACTAAAGTGACTTGGGAATAGCTCCATAATAGCGAGAAAGCTAAGCATGATTGGGAGGCTCATATAGTTAGGCGTGAGGCATTTGAGAACCAATGTTGTAAGGAGAGAGCTCAAAAGCAGATGACTCTAGAAGGTTATGCTAGTGGTCGAGTGAAGTATGCAAGGTGGCATGCAAGGCCATGAATAGCAAGGCTGGTGGGAGTTATGAGAAGGCTTAAGAGGAATCCATGGAAGCAACCGTTAAAAGCAATGTAGTAGATGCCTAACCACTTGACAAGCATTGTGATGGATAGATTATATGATATGGGTAACAAGGCTAAGAGTGCAAGATGTATTGATGCGAGTAAAGCATCGAGTGACCTTGATAATAGAAGACTGATCTCTTGGGATCAAGGAGGAAAAGATCTTGTAGCTGATAAGTCAGAGGAGTTATTGGAGAAGTTGGAGCTAGTGACAGCTTCAACTAGCCTTAAAAAGTGAGCATCAAAGGTCCTACCAATTGGGATCACCGAGTGACTAGCGACTAGTGCCAATTGGTGAAGCAAATCATCTGAATAAAAGGGTAGCTAGTGTAGAAAATCATCCTAAGTGAAGAGTAAGCGACCGAATGACAGGTTGCAGAAAAGCAAATCATGCAGATATGATAACCAAGGTGGTAACTTGGAGAAAATTGAGGTTCAACATGAACCTCAGTTGGCCTTGTTGATGATTGAAGGCCGACGTACCAAAGACCCAAGAGAGGATGCGTGAGAGCACCGAGTGATAGGTATTTTGTATGGCAACAGATCGAGTGAAGTAGTTAGTCTCCAGGTGAGAGATTGTTAAAGTATGGAGCCTAACGGTACTCTGGAAGGTCGATATGTCGCCTAGGGACGCCTAGGATTCGACCTTTCGAAATTGAAGCAAGTATGAGAGAGAAATAAGAAGCTGAAAATCTAACCCAAAAGGGGCCAGCACACATTGTCCTACCCAGTGGACGTTGGGGTGTTCTGCTGAGGGGTACAAAAAGTATCCGAAACTCGAGCCCTAGCGCCCATTGAGACACCCAAAACTATCCTATACTTTGCCTAATTAGTCCTAATTAGGTTAGGACTTGTGGGAGATTCTATATAAGTATTGTAACCTTTTATTGATTGTAAGTTTTAGCCTCCATTGAGTTCTAAAGAGCGTTAGAGCTCATATCTAGTGAAATGATCCTCTCCTGACTTGGTACGCCCCCGGACGTAGACATTAGGCCGAACCGAGTTACCAAATCTTGTTGTCGCTTGCTTGCTTTGTTTCGTTTCTTTTTTCGTTTTGCTCGATCGGGATCATGTGGGTATGTTGTTGAGAGTTCGCTCGTGTGTGTACTTCGGGTTTCAGTTGTAGGAATCCGTCACAGTATAATTAAACATCCGTAATGGTTAGGGCGTCTCGATCTGGGCATGGAAGACACGACTTGCACGTAAGCCATGCATTCCACGTTATTAATATATTGAAATAAACAGTTGAACAAGTATTTGTTATTGCTCAAAACTATCTCATAAACTAGTTAGGATTTTGCTTTTCTTCATTCCAAACTAATTCAGGTGTGGGTAGTTCTCCTAATCATAATTATTTTTAGTAGTGAGATAAGATATGTATTTAATGTAACGAGTTTGACTAGGTCTACAATTGTTTTTAAGTCTTACGATTTTTCAATTGAATTGTAATAGTAACAAGATTTCAGCGAGATTCGTAGTACTTGTTATTTCGTCTATTTGCCTAAAAAAGGACATGCATAACATATCTTTACAAAAATTAAAAATCAATAACAATTGGAACAACTTCCGAAAAGCTAATTAGGCCATAGGATGTGGTTACGAATATTATGCAGTTTGGTGGTAGACTGAGAAATTCCGTGCAAGTTCCCTGCGAACTAGATCGCAGATGCATTGTTCAGGCATCGATTTAGTCTTAATCAACGTTCATCAGTCAAATTGTTAAGTTATATTATAACACGAGCGACAACTGAATATCAATATTTCAGGACACGACACTTTTTTCTTTGACAAGGACTCGGCACATTTATAAACATTTTTTAATATAGGGCACTTTGTCCACTGTCGCCGTCTGTCGCCGTCCACCGCCGTCAACCTCGTCACCACCTCTTCACCTCATCGTCAACCTCTCTCCGTCCGATTCTGCCGTCAGCCGCCTCTCCGCCTTTCTGTCAGCCTCTGCCGTCGGCCCCCGTCGACTACCCCTTCTCCACCTCGTCCTTAGGTGCTGGCTTCTCTACTCGCGTCTCCGGAGAGCTCGCCTTTGCTCCCCGGGGGGGTTGGTCCTCGGCGACCTCCTCCCCGGCAGGCTGTAAATATTATATTTTGTTTGCTTTCGTTTAGTTTCTGTTGGTTGCGTTTGTGTGTTGTTTGTTGCTTCGAACCACACATGGTTTGTGGTATCATGTTTTGTCGGTTTATTTTCTATTGCTTTCGCTTGAGTCTTTGTTGCTATGTTTTGAGTTTCGCTTGATTCTTGTTGCTTGTCCGTTGCTTACGGGTGGAGAATCTTGCCTCGGTCAATTTACGTTGGCATTGGCATTCTACTGAGGTAACACTCAGTTGTCTTCTCGACTTCGTCGAGAGTTTAATTGCCGAACTTAGTTTCAGTAGAACCCCGCCTCGATCATTGACCTTTGTGTCTGTTCGATTGCCTTTCGACTCCATCATGTGCCATCTTGTTAGCTTCGGTCCTGTTTCGAGTCCTATTGCTTGTACTTTATTTGTTTTCGATGTAACTTGACTCTTAATATAGGCTTCGCGCCACTTTCCCTAAAAAAATAACACTGGCCACCACTCAGATTAATTGAAAAATAAGTTATTTTAATTTAACTAAAAAATCTATTTCAAAATTTTGATATTGAATGTGAAAATGTCATGTTTGAAGTCCGGGATTGACATTTTTACATCACAATTCGATGAGTTACCGTGTATACAGTTAACCAGGCAAATTATATCTCTCTCACAAAAAATATCCCCGACCAAAAGAGGGTGGAGAACCCTAAAAATTCACCGCCGTCTCCTCCTTCTCTTACCTCTCCCTTCCCTTTCCTTACATCTCTCTCCTTGTGAGAGCTTAACTCTCTCCTTGTGAGAGCTTGTCTCTTCCTTAGTGAAGCACCCTCTCCCTTTGTGGAGCACCAATCCCCGTCGTCGCCCCTCCTTCCGCAACCTCCACATGCCTTCCTCCTCCTTCACCGTCCCGTCGTCCTGCTACCTTCCCTCTACGTACCGTCGTCCACCTTCCCTCCTTCACAGCCAGTCCTCGTCGCTGGCCTTGGATCGGAATCCATCGATGAGCAGAAGCTTGGGGCGATGGAGTTTTGCCTCTGCACGAAGAACAAGCTGGAAAACCGCCTCAAGATCGCCAAGGTAGGCGCGACTAAGCCACTCGTTGCGACCATCTCGTCCTCCGATCTTAACCTCCAAGAGAACGGCGTCACTGCCTTGATTAACCTCTCCCTATGTGACGAGAACAAGGAGGCGATTGAGTCGTCCGATACGACCGAGATCGCTCTTCAAGCTACCGTGATTGCCGAGGGATCCACTCCGTGGAGCTGTTGGTTGCTTGTTTATGGCTTTTGGTTGCTGTTGGCTGTTGTAGTTGGCTTTTACTTTTATTTTTGTGCTGCTTGTTTAGTTTGTTTTTGCTAGGGTCTTTGTTGTTCGGATCTGAGATTCCTTCGGATCTCGATGCTTGTCCTATGTGTGTGGGTGGAGAATCTTGCCTCGGCTGATTTACGTCGGCCTTGGCAATCTGCTGAGTTAACGCTCAGTTGTCCTCTCGACCTTTGTGTCTTGAGTTTAATTGCCGAATTTGGTTTCGGTAGAATCCCGTCTCGATCGATGACCTTTGCGTCTATTCGATCGCCCTTCGCTCCCTTCCTGTGCCACATTGCACTCGTCTGTCCGGTTTCGATTTCTGTTTAGTATGTTTATGCTGTATTTCTGTACGTTGTAATCCTTTATTCTATATAGGCTTCGCGCCACTTTACCCTAAAAAAAAGTCCAGGATCGACAAAGATAAATGATTACTTCTCCGAAATCGTCCTAGGTTTGTTTGAATTTCTTCTACTCCTTTTCCCTGAACACTTGATAAAGATAGAAGTGTTATATTTGTTCACAAAAAATTTTGTATGAATTAATGATCATAGTCTCACCGTAATTTAAATTAGTTAAAATATTGACTAAGATACGTTTCAAACTATGTCCCTAAAAAATATATACGTTTCAAACTTAAAACGTTAAAGAACGAACGCCTGGTATCTTAACATAGTTTGTCTTTCAGCCATTCGAAGAGACATCGTCCCCCAACTTTTTATTTTATTATGATTATATACTTATGCATACAAGGACAAATTGAAAGAGAAAAAAACAGTACGAGGCCCACCAAATATAATAATTGCTAAAAGGACTCAAACTACTTACCATCCCAACCAACAGATTTTGATACAATTTCCATATGTAATAATAGATTAACAAAACCGAACTTTTTTATTTTTAACTTGCCTAAGCCTAACCATATTATCATATTTACGAATGATGACTAACTATAATTCGATTAGAATCATTTCATGGTAGTGTTTGTAATGATGCCTAAAGTTTATAATGTAGATCCCATAGAATATGTAATAGATTTTTCTTATGTGAGACACTTTGTTTAATATTTCTTAGAATATTATTGTCATTTTTTAAAAGTATTATTTGACTTGAATGAAAATAAATTATGCAATAAGTATCTTGTATCATCCAAAAAATAATAATAGTAAGCAGATAAAAATTAATCTGCGTCTACTAAATTGAATATGCTGCTTGCAACTTGCAATCTGCTTACAAGATTCTTTGTTCCAAACATAACTCCGGTCCATTCACCATTGATATTTTTCCGAAATAGATACCTTAACTAAAATAATTCAAATAAACATGTCATAAATTGATCACGTGCGTCAGAAACAAATAAATTTGACATAGATTGATTTCACTGGATTTTAGGCCATAAAATTTTACTCAAGTTGAGAATTATAATTTCGAAAGAGTGAATTATGCATCAAATTGTAACCATATAATAATGAGTTAGAGAGAATTTTAGTTGCATTGTGTGTTGTACTTCATTCTAAGTGATACGAATTTTAATTAGTCAGATATAATAAATTCCAATATCTGTGAATTGATACCATGAATGAAAAGGAAAACTTGAAGCCTTCCTCCATCGTCACTCTCTCACCAAACCCCCAAAACGGCCAAACCTCACCCTACTCGCAGCATTCTCTCTCTCTCTCTCTCTCTCTCTCTCTCTCTCTCTCTCTCTCTCTCTCTCTCTCACACACACACACACACACACGCGCAGACCCTCACTACACAACTGTCTGAGGAAGCAAGGAAAAGGCGGCGATGGCTTTATCCGCTTCTTCCGTCTCCAGCTCGCCCAAGCTCAACCCAGGAATCCTCCCTCTCCCTCTCCCTCTCCTTTCCCGCTCTCTCTCTTCCAGGTCTCTCCTTTATGGCCATTTTCGTGTACCCATTTCGTTTCAAGCTCGTTTCTGTTCTGGGTTCTCTCTGTCGGTTGAATTAAAGTTGGCTAATTGAATTCCACCAACCACTTGGATCAACTGCTTAGTTAGAACCAGAGAATACTTGGTAGTTTTCGACGAAAAAGTTGGCAACTTTACGTTTCCTTGTTGGTTTTGTTGATTTGGGTTGGGGAAGAAGCCATAGGTGGAATCATGCAAAGGTTGTTGATTTACTTGTTTTGTGTGATTTTGGATCGTTTGGGTTCAGGGTGGAGGTTCCGACCACTTGGATCAACTGCTGGGTTAGAACTGGGTTATTCTAGTCGTGTTAGATCCCGGGGAATGCAGTTCAGACCTAGAATAGTCAGCCATTTGGGTGTACGAATATCTGGTGGTTTCCACGAAAAAGTTGGCAACTCTATGTTTCCTTGTTGGTTTTGCTGATTTGGGTTGGGGAAGCAAGTGTTCTAATCATTCAAAGATTGTTGATTCACTTGTTGTGTGTTTCAGGGTGGGAGGTGTTTCACAACTTGGGAAACCTAAGTTTTCGCGGTTCAGGTTCAATTCGTCGTCTTCGGTTAAAGGTTGGTTCTTGTTGTGGATTAATGTTGTTCGGTTGCTGGATGTTTTGGTTGGTTGATGTTTGTTCTTTATGTACTTGGTTGTAGCTATTTTGTTGGATGAATCCAAGGAGAAGGTGAGCCTTCCAAAGGGTGCCACGTGGTCCATCCATAAGTTTGGCGGGACGTGCGTGGGAACCTCGGAGAGAATCAGCAATGTCGCTGACGTGATAGTGGTTGATGGGTCGGAGAGGAAGTTGGTGGTTGTGTCGGCAATGTCCAAGGTGACAGATATGATGTACGATCTGATCAATAGGGCACAGTCGCGGGACGATTCATATTTAACTGCCGCTGATGCGGTTTTCGAGAAACACAAGTCCACAGCTACTGATCTCCTTGATGGGGATGATCTGGCTAGCTTCTTGTCAAAGTTGCATCATGACATTAATAACCTTAAGGCCATGCTCCGCGCCATTTACATTGGTATTGATTGCCTTTTTCTCCGCGCTTGGGAATCGTTTGTAATACTGTGGCATTCACATTTGTATAGGTTGTGTATGTGGGTCGAGTTCTTGCTTGCATGCATCTCTTTGCTACATATGAGCGACAAATATTTCCTTTCTTGCTCAGAAGGTTTCTTAGATTGGTTTTATCCACAATCGTTTTCGTTTTTCTAACAGATTTCTTGTTTTTCGCAGCTGGTCATGCAACAGAGTCATTCACTGATTTCGTGGTAGGACATGGAGAGCTATGGTCTGTGCAGATTCTATCCTATGTCGTTAGGAAGGTTAAACGTTTAGCTCTTTACTGCTAGTTTCTATTTTGTATGTCGTTTTCCTGGAAACCTGAAGTTCCTTTCAAATGCTTTCTTGTGCAGCGCGGGCTTGATTGTAGATGGATGGATACAAGAGAGGTTCTCATAGTAAATCCTTCTGGTTCTGATCAAGTTGATCCTGACTTTCCAGAATCCGAAAAACGACTTGAAGAATGGTACTCACGTAATCCATCCAAGACCATAATAGCGACTGGTTTTATTGCCAGCACCCCGGAGAATATACCCACAACTCTAAAGCGAGATGGAAGCGACTTTTCTGCAGCTATAATGGGTGCTCTGGTTAGAGCGGGGAAAGTAACTATCTGGACTGATGTTGACGGTGTGTACAGTGCAGACCCCCGAAAAGGTATGTAGGTCTTTGGTAGTTGTCGCATAACTTCTTCTTGTGACTGTACCTACCGTTCCAATTTTCCCTGTAAGATTGACCAATATGTTGTGATTCAATGCAGTTAGCGAGGCAGTGATCCTGAAGACTCTGTCTTATCAAGAAGCTTGGGAAATGGTGAATTTGGAATTTTCTCCTTTTCAATGATTTTTCCTATATTTATTTTTTTTCTGATTAATTATACTTCTCTAACATGTATGCCCTTAAATAATATATGCAGTCATATTTTGGGGCAAATGTTTTACACCCTCGTACTATCATCCCCGTGATGAAATATGACATCCCAATCGTGATAAGGAACATATTCAACCTTGCTGCACCCGGAACAATGATTTGTCGACCTTCTGTATGCGACAGCCAAGAAGAACGGAAATTAAATTCACCTGTAAAAGGTTTTGCTACAATCGATAATGTGGCCTTGGTGAATGTCGAGGGGTGAGGATATCATTCAATTAATGTATTTCATTAACATAGAATTCTATATAGTTCCACCAAACACCCGCTGCTTTTTTTTCACTTTCAGAACTGGAATGGCCGGTGTCCCTGGTACATCTAGTACCATATTCGGAACTGTCAAAGATGTTGGCGCCAACGTCATCATGATATCCCAGGCCAGTAGTGAGCATTCTGTCTGCTTCGCTGTGCCAGAAAAGGAAGTAAAAGCTGTTGCAGCAGCTTTGCGGTCAAAATTCTCCGAAGCTCTGGGTGCTGGACGACTTTCCCAGGTGCTCCTCTAAGACCCTTCGCTGAAACTCCTCCATTTTCTTGCAATGTCCGTTATGACTGTTATTCATCTATTAATGATGATATGGAAAAAGTTTATTGTCAATGCTATGTTTTTTCTTACTTCAGTTTTCATTATGATTTTGCAATCTCTAGATTGAGGTCATTCCAAACTGCAGTATTTTAGCAACAGTCGGGCAGAGAATGGCAAGCACTCCTGGTGTTAGCGCTACACTTTTCAATGCTCTAGCTAAGGTAAACTTAGTATGAAAAAATGATGAGATACTTAAAACTTTTAAGATTATCTTCTGATACGTGTCTGACTTTGCCGTTTTGTGCCGTATAATTCCGTGATATGGTACAGGCGAATATCAATGTCCGTGCCATTGCTCAAGGCTGTTCTGAGTACAACATTACCGTGGTTGTCAAGCGGGAAGATTGTATCAGGGCTTTAAGAGCTGCCCACTCAAGGTTTTTCCTCTCTGAAACTACCATAGCTATGGGGATTGTTGGACCTGGCTTGATTGGAGGGACTTTATTGAACCAACTCAGGGATCAGGTGCACTACTAGTCTTATTCATCTTAACTTCATTCTGCTATTCCCTACATTAGCAATGATTGTGTTATTTATAATGCTATACTTTGGCTCTTTGTTGCTGGCCAACTTTTTTGAAGTGGCTTAATGTCACAGTTTCACTTGGTTGATACTAAATGTGATTATTTTTTCTTGGCAGATAGCTGTCCTGAAGGAAGATTTCAACATTGATTTGCGTGTTATGGGAATTGTTGGCTCAAGGACAATGCTTCTGAGTGAATCGTGAGTCGTAATATTTCTTATGAATTCCCGTCGACCAGCTTTGTTGTGTATTTGGCTTGCGATTCTAGCTGTGAGCGAATACCTCTAGATTTGTGGTTGTGATCTTGTTTGTTAACAACTGCAGTGGCATTGACTTGACAAAATGGAGGGAACTAGAGAAGGAGAAAGGCGAAGTGGCTGACCTGGAGAAATTCACTCACCATGTCCAAGGGAATCATTTTATTCCAAACACTGTCATAGTAGACTGTACGGCCGATTCCAATATCGCAAGCAATTACTACAACTGGTTGCGGAGAGGAATCCATGTGATCACGCCGAACAAAAAGGCGAATTCCGGACCACTTGAGGCGGTAGGTGCCAAAATAAGCATAGCCATCCGTATGTAACTGCCTTGTGATTGATGATGACTGCTTATTTTAACTTATTTTTCCTAACTTCAGTATCTGAAGCTCAGAGCTCTTCAACGACAATCATATACGCATTACTTTTACGAAGCAACCGTTGGAGCTGGCCTTCCGATTATCAGCACATTAAGAGGTCTCCTTGAAACTGGGGACCGAATATTGCGGATTGAGGGAATTTTTAGGTCGGCTTTGTTCTGATGTTTACTAATAAGATATTGAGCACATAAACCTTCGTCTAACGACCTTTGATGATCTCCTGATACAGTGGGACGCTGAGTTATATCTTCAACAACTTTAAAGGCGACCGATCATTTAGCGATGTTGTGAATGAGGCAAAGCAAGCGGGATATACCGAGCCTGATCCGAGGGATGATCTGTCTGGAACAGATGTTGCCAGAAAGGTATTGTCTATTTCTTTGTCAGGTCCTGATGAATTCGATGTTTGCTTGCTTACAAATCCGCATATTGCACAGGTTATAATTTTGGCCAGAGAATCTGGTTTGAAGTTGGAACTTTCTGACATTCCCGTCGAGAGTCTTGTGCCTGAGCCTCTGAGAGTAAGAGATTCTTTGCTATTAATCATGCAGGGTTCGTCGGTTAATGTGTTGGCCCGTATTGATTGATTTGTTCTATTGTGTTTCAGGCTAGTGCATCAGCTGATGAGTTCATGCATCAGTTACCAAAGTTCGACGGCGATATGACGAAATCAAGACAAGAGGCTGAAGCTGCAGGGCAAGTAAGTAGTCCCGTAACACCTGCCGTTGCTAGTAGGCGAATCATACTCGTAGGCTAGGCTAATTAGTTGTTTGCCTTTGCAATCCGAAGGTGTTGAGGTATGTCGGAGTGGTGGATCTGGTGCAACAAGAGGGGCGCGTAGAGCTGAGACACTACAGCAAGGACCACCCGTTTGCTCAACTCTCGGGCTCCGACAACATCATAGCCTTCACGACGACAAGATACTCGAAGCAACCTCTGATCGTACGAGGTCCGGGAGCCGGGGCCGAAGTGACTGCTGGTGGAGTGTTCAGTGACATTCTAAGACTGGCCTCGTACCTTGGAGCTCCATCTTAAGATATACCAATGGATAAATTCAGATGATGAGTCTAGTCGTAATGCTTCCTTTTCAAGCAACTACTCTCTAGGATTAGTCTCTTTGTGGGTGACCTGGATGCTGTTATGTAAATCGAATTTGTTTTTAGTGCTCAAAATAATTCGAGGTAGACTCGTTTTTGGGTTAGTTTAACTAGCGAGTTTGACTCATAATAATGGATTAGCGCTAAAAACTTGACAGAGTTGTCATCCTTCGTGATCTTGATCGATTAGAATTTGAATTAATTATTTTCCGAATTTTGTTTGTTTTCCACCAAAAGGCACGGTCAAGTCATGAAGAAAATGAGCTCTTTAAAGTGCGGACTGAACTCATTTAATTAAGGGAAAATTACCCTCAGGCCCCTCGGGTTTGCGAAAATTCGTGTTTTAGCCCCCCTATTTTTTTTTATTATCATTCAACCCTTGAATCTTGTCAAAAGTGTATAATTTAGCCCCTGTCGCCGGAATCCGGCGATTTCTCCGGCGAAATGGCACCTAAGATTACTAAAATACCCTTTTCCTTTAAAAAGTAAAAAAATAAATTGAAATACAATAATAATTCGTATTGAGCTGAAATTTTTTATGATGCATCCTAAAAATATACATGATTTACGTAAAATATTTCATAAATTTTGGAGATACAGAAGTATTTTTTTTATTTTCCAACTTGCCAAAATGTTGTAAAATTATATAAAATAGAAAAATTGTCTAATTGGGCTGAAACTTGTCCCTTGTGTTCTTAAGCATATTTAGTGAATTTAGGACCTAAAACTTGTTCTATGTGTCCTTTAGCATCTTTACTAAAGACTCTATCTTTAGTAAAAAAATAAATTAAAATACTATATTTTTGGTATCTGTATACTTTTTCAAAATTGGCTCAAGAGAATCCAAACTTTTTGATTCCTAAATTCATTAAATATGCTAAAAGACACATGGGATAAGTTTCAGCCCAATTAAACAAATTTTCAATTTTACATGATTTTACAAAATTTTGGCATGTTGGAAAATAAAAAAAATACTTCTATGTCTCCAAAATTTCTGAAATATTTTACGTAAATCATGTATATTTTTAGGATGTATCATGAAAAATTTCAGCTCAATACGAATTATTAATGTATTTCAATTTATTTTTTTACTTTTTAAAGGAAAAGGGTATTTTAGTAATCTTAGGTGCCATTTCGCTGGAGAAATCGCCGGATTCCGGCGACAGGGGCTAAATTATACACTTTTGACAAGATTCAAGGGTTGAATGATAATAAAAAAAAATAGGGGGGCTAAAACACGAATTTTCGCAAACCCGAGGGGCCTGAGGGTAATTTTCCCTTTAATTAATTATCCACCGGAGAGTGACAAGTTATTTTAATTTTCGTAAAAAATGTTGAATTGATTTAAAAAAATATTATTTCAAGAGTTGTCTCCTAATATCAGTTTCAATTTATGTGGAACCTTTGGAACCACGTGAATTGAACAATATTTCAAAATCAGCATTTGAAACTGTGAGTTTATCTTCTTGTACAACAATGAATATATAGATTAAATTATGTATTATGTTTTGCTAATCAAGGTGAGCTTGAGTTGCATCCCTCGTTTTATTAGCTAGACCTTGTTGGTTTATCCCTTGGTGCTAAGGTGTATTTCAAAGCAAGGAATAAATATTTTTTTTAAAAAGTGATATTAAAATAGATCAATCAATATTATAATATTAATGGAAATCATCCGGTGCCCGTACTTATCCAATGTATTATCGACATTTTCAATATTTATCAGGTACTTCAACAGACATTGGTGCGTAATTTAAAAGCATCTTCACCCCAAATCGGTTTACCAATGGATTAAGATTAGACCCCAAAGGAAATTATCAATAAAAAATTGTGTTTGCATCGAATTAGGAGTCCTCAAACATTATCTATACCAGAGACCCATATAAATAAGTGCTAACACATTCAACAATATTAAATATTTTTTCCGAGTTTTTGATCAGACTTCATCCCAAAATCGGGTGGTACAAAGAAATTATGGAGTTAAAAGTCGGGGGCGGAGTGAGGCGACTAGTGATGATATTGTGTGTGGTGCTGTTGTTGGTGGCGACCAGACAAACAGCTGTTGTTCTTGCATCGGACGAGGAGGATTGCTCGACCAAATGTGTCGATGATTGCTTTGTTGATTGTTTGCGTGGTTTCACTCCTTATGTCGGAGGCAACGACGAGTGTGAGGTCCATTGTCAATTTTCGTGCGGGTGCTATGACTCTTTATATTATTAGGATGTTCTTCTTCAACCCATTTTAGGGATAGTTTTCTTAATAATAAATTTGCAGGTTTATGAGGTTGAACCAGTATTAAATACAAGTACTTTATGTACTATTGACTCTTTTAATATTACTTTTGTACATTTTAGGGGCCTTAACCCCAATAAATTTGGTCTCATTATTAAACTGTCGGTTTGAGAAATCTAGTTTATGGCATTTGCTAATTTGCTTCTGTTTTTTTTAAAGTAAAATGCGATGCAATTACTCAAAATCACACAAGATGGCAATTATAGTTAAACTATGATCAGGTCTTGAATAATCTTTGGATTTTCGTCATGCATGCCAATTTCGAAAGCCAAATCATGGCCTTTATGGCGTGTTCCACCTCCTGAGCCTCCTCATGCTCATCAATTTCGCCCTAATGACGGCTCTCGGAACCTCCCAGTTGGTTTATTCGGGGATTTTATCATCAAACCTCTAACCGGGATCTTATTTAGCTTAGCAACTTTGTTATTTAATTTCCTTACTCGAGAGCTAGAACATATAGGTCTGTAATCGGGGCGGTGAGGTGGTTTCGGTGTGATTTTTTACACCGAACCGAAGAATTTAAAATGTCAATTTTTAAATCATCGGGTTATTGGTTTCGTGGTTTTGCAGTTTCGTAATGTAGTTCGGTTTGAAACCGCAAATTAATCTTAAAAAAAAAATCAAGTTCAGCCTTCAAATATCAAGCATTTCTGTAAGCCCAAGCTTCAAATATCAAGGTCGAGGGCTGTTGTGAGAGAGATAGAGGGTCTTGAGATTTTTAGTTGAGAGAGGTCCTCTAGGTTTTAATTTGGGGTCGTGAGGTTCTGGGGGCTGTTCGGTTGATTGATATATATAAGGTTTTGGGGTTTAGGGTTTAGAGCCTCTCACAACTAAAAACCTCAAGACCCTCTGTCCTTCTCACAACAGCCCTCGACCTTGATATTTGAAGCTTGGGCTTACAGA
>SOPF01026523.1:0-69109 GCA_012979155.1 Hypericum perforatum | reverse complement strand
GTCTAGATTTTGCCTATATATTTTCCCTCATTATGACACAATTGTATTATTGTGGGGGAATTTGAGTTCGGCTTATCCAATTGTATCGAGGAGGCAAAAAAAAATTTTATTCTCGTTGTGCCATCGATACTGCAAGAGTGCAATTTATTTATCTGCCGTAAACATTATAATAAAATTTTACTTTCAAAGAAAAAGACTGCACTAGAAAACTTGTTACAAACCTTTCAAAGCACCAATGTTGTAGAATTTATGGGCTTGATCCATGATATTCTTGTCGAAGATGACGTGCTCGGGCGGATCATCGGGTCAGGTGGGCATGACATCTTGAGCAAAGATGTCACGCACAATTCGAGAAATGGGCATGACATCTTGGATGGCTGGGACAGAGTCAATATTGGTTTATTCGCTATATTAAATTTTCAAGATTTATAAATTTGTCCATCCCATATGTTTAACCAATATGAGATAACACTTTCAACATTAGTAGAAATAAGGATCCTCCTTCCTACAAGTACAGACATATCATCCTCTTTAATCCGACCGCTTATTTCGGCAAAAAGTTGATCATGTAAGGCCTTTGTATCTGCAATCATTAATATATACATTTTCAAAATACACAACAATAACACCCCTACAATAAGTTCGGACAAGGCTCGAAAGTATAATGTTGGACACCACAGGAAGAACAATCTACCTATAGATAAACAAAACTTTCAACGAATTCAAGAATATTTGACTCCTAAGTATCATATGAGTGGATACCGAAAAATTCAGACTATTGTTATCTTATACAACTTTGGACCTACATGATTCACGGTATGGCATTTGCTCGGTAATTACGTGATGATGCAAATAGATGATAATGTAAAATTTATCAAATAATTAAATTTAGGGCAAATTACCTCGTAGTCCCTAATTTTAGTCGAATTCTCCTATCGGGTCCCTCTTTTTTATAAATGATTTAGTCGTCCCTGTATTTTGAAAAAATATTGACCCCAAGTCCTTGGTTGACTTCAGTACCCATTTTTTCATTTTTTGTCATATGAAATGATTATTTTATCCTTCACAAAAAGACAAAAAGAAGATGAAATTTGTCATTTTGTGAAAGCTAAAATAGTCATTTCACATGACAAAAAAATTAAAAAATGGGTGCTGAAGTCAACCAAGGACCCGAGACCAATTTTTTTTTAAATACAGGGACGACTAAGTAATTTTCAAAAAAAGGGACCCGAGAGGAGATTGTAATTAAGATAGGGGTTATGGGGTAATTTGCCTTTAAATTTAACATAAATTATCATCTTAAAATAGTTTTGAAATTTGAAAAATATGTAAAAATTATGTAGTTATTTAAAAATATCAATTTATACAAAAAATATAACTAAAATGTGAAAAATTATTAATTATTAGGGTAAATTACATCTGGCCCATTGGGTTTGGTGTATTTAATGCTGGCACTCCTGCTATTCTAAAATTGATTAAAAAATCTTTCCCGTTTGGAGAAATTATACGACTCAGCCCCTTATGTCAGAATCGGAGATTTTATTCGGCAAGGAATCATGGAGAATGACAAAAACACCCTTATACTAAAAAACAAAAAAAAATTCTCTTTCTCTATCCTCCTCCTCCTCCCTCCTCCCTTCTCCTCCCCTCCTCCTCCACCTTCCTCTTCTCAGCAAAATCATCCCAAATAACAATTAAATAAAACTCCCAATGACTAAACCAACTGCAACAGCTATGGAAGTTGGAGTTAGAGTTCGAGTTAGAGTTTAATCAAAACAAAACCTTAATCAACCGAAAAGAAGAACAAAATCAACAAGGAAATAATATATCCACCCACCGAGAAAGAAGGAAAACCTAAATTAAATTACCAAATCCTCACCCACCCACCGAGAAAGAGGGCCCCTCCTATCACATGGATTCTGAAATTTGATCGAAACCCCCTCAGTTTGTTTGTATCAAGACCTTTAAAGATGCAACCAGTTGCCAGAGCCAGCCAACGGATTGCCAGAATTGCTGCCCACCTCGACCCTTCTCCTTCCCAGGTGCACTCTTGAAACCCCTTTTCTCTGCTCCTCTCCTAACTACTTCCCACTCGTAAAGTTCCTGCCTTTATTTATTATATGGTTCTAGTTGGCATAGATGGAGGAGGGTTGTTGGGTTGGAGTGGGGAGGGTGAATTATAGGTCAAAAGGCGGGTCCCCCGAGTTCAAGGTGGCCATACTTGGGGCGGCAGGTAGGATAGGGCAGTCACTGGCTTTGCTGATGAAGATGAATCCTTTGGTGTTGGTGCTCCACCTGTATGACATGGTCAACACCCCTGGGATCACTGCTGATGTTAGCCAAATGGACACCGGTGCCGTGGTAAGCTTTTCTGGCTTAAGTTTATGGTTGTCTTTTTGTTTTGAGTTGTGTGGTTTGGGAAAGTGTTGTTTTGGAGTTTTGGCCTGTGTAATGTGGTCTTTCATTGTGGAATGCGTCCTGGTCATGATTTGTGGAGCTAGTGTTGATTAGGATGTACAAGTGTTGGAGATTTTGGTTTTCTGTTGCCCCTTGAGTATGTTGACTGTTTGAAATGGATGCTTCTTGTTGATTGTGGGGCGGTCGGAGCATGTATACAATGTTGTGTGGTTAAGGTGAATAGGAGAGAGATTGTGGCTGTGGAGAAGAGGGAGGAGAAGGAGGAGGAAGAGAAGGGAGGAGGGAGGAGGGAGGAGGAGGGAGAAGGAGAAAAGAGAAAGAGAATTTTTTTGTTTTTTAGTATAAGGGTATTTTTGTCATTTCTCGTGCCTTCTTGCCGAAGAAAATCTCCGATTCTGATATGAAGGGTTGAATTGTATAACTTCACCAAACTAAGAGGGTTTTTTTAATCAATTTTAGAATAACAGGGGTGCCAGCGTTAAATATACTAAACCCGAGGGGGCCAGATGTAATTTACCCTAATTATTATGATACAAAATTATTGAATCTTAGCATTAGTCCTGACTGGAACTGAGTCATATTGTATAGGGTAAGAGAGTAGGAGTACACATTCTCTTGGTCGAGGTAGGAGAGGATGTCGGAGCTGAAGCAGGAGTTGTCGCGGAGCCAGTAGTAGTTGTCCATCCTCGTGTCCTGGAACATCTCTCCATCACGTGCTCTCCCTTCTTCGTCATCGGCGGCTTCTACGTTAACATGCTTCCGGCTTAGAGGAAAAAGAGAGTATGTTGGGAAGAAAAAAGGATAAATTATCCTAATGTCCTTGACTTATTCTCGTATTTGCGATAATATCCCTACTCTATTAGAATTTAATATAAGATCCCTGCTCTATAATGAAATATTGGTTTAACGTCTCACTGACGTGATCAATTTGTTTTTTATGAAATTGACCAAAATACTTCTCCTTTTTTTAACAATTGTTTTGGTTTATGGAACTTTTAGTTTTTGGGAGGGCGGAAGAAGAGATTTGGGAGAGAAGATAGATTTTTTTATTTTATTGTTTAAAAGTATTTTGGTCAATTTTATGACAAAAAAAATAAAAATAAGATTGGTGTTGTCAGTCAAGGACTTCATACTAATATTTTATTATAAATTAAGGACCATATACCAAATTTTGATACAGTAGAGAACCTACCACAAATATGGGATAACTCAGAGACGTAAGACTAATATACCCGAGAAAAAAATATTATATAGGTTGACAACAGTTTTCGTTTGGTAGTTGACGACGAAGTTCTAACTTCTACGTTAAGGTGGAACTCCTCTTGATGACATATTCTGTTGCGATTCGACTAATCTTTTCTTGTTATAGTCGCTTGGTTTTGTCACCTAAAACTTTAATAATAATTAGGAAGGTTTAACACATGTTAGAAAGTAGATAATTTGATACATATATTTGTTATATTTGCAGTAGCGGGCTTCAGATAAGTTAATGTTTTGTGTGTAAACTTTAAAATGCATATTAAACTTATAGAATTTTTGGTAGACAGGGTTAGGAATAGTATATTTTTGAAGAGAACGAAAGAGGTTTTTTTGCAAAAACTCAAAAACTACTATACCAAAATAAAAAAAAACCTCACACGGGATGGTATTAGTTGAAAGAATTGACATTATAGCAAAAAATAATAAAAGATAATAAAATACAAATGTCGGGAAATTTTTTAAATAAAAAAAATTATGAAAAAATCCACATGGACCGATATTGCATAAAAAAATATCATTCTTGCAAAAAAAATATAAAATAGATTTGTCATTCTCGCATGAATGAAATGGTAGTACCGCATGAAAAAAATATTAGCGTGGTCTGCTCAAACTCTGTACCCTACGAATTAAGTATACAGTTCGTACTTAATTCATTCTCGAATTTTTTCATCATATGTTTTATATTTTTTGATTTAGTATTGTTTTAGTAAAAATTGGAGTTTTTGGTAACCAGAGGATTTGTTCTAATGTGTAATAGAATTGGCAAATTTGGAGAGGAATTATGCTTAAAGAGAAAATTCGATACCGTGAGCCAATTTTGGAGGAAATATTGGTAATTTTTTTAGAATGGAATAGGTATGTACAAAAGGTTCAAGATTTTGGTGGATCATGTTGATATTTTTTCATGAAATATCATTATTTTCTTTATGCGATAATGGTATGTATTTTTTTCCAATAATGGCATTTCTTTCATACAATGCTGGCACGTGTGGAGTGCCGATTTAGTGCAGGACGCGCGTCTACAATACAGTGTTGCACAATATACAAGCGGGGGCATAAGGGTCATTATGATCATTGAAAAAAAACTGGGCTAAGCTTGCTGATCTAATGGACCGGATAAGGCCCAGCACAGGCCTGTTGAAAAAACTTCCTAATTCAACAAAATTCAAAAAAAAACAAATATAACTACCAAATTTGAATTTGAATCTCCCCCAGCTAGACAATTTATACGAAGCAAACCTAGAATACACAAAAAGAAGAGTGCAACGGTAGAGATAGAAAGCAGGTTGGCGACGTAGCATAAATGGCAACGTTTGAGGCACTGATGATGGATACGGTAACAATGGAGATAGAGAGCACGTTGGCAACGGCAGAGACGGCGATGATGGATACGGCGACGATGGAGATAGCAATGATGGATACAGTGACAATGGAGACAGAGAGAAGGTTGGCAACGACAAAGACGGTGATGTTTGAGACGCCAATGATGGAGACAGTGAGCACGTTGGCGATGGCGGCGATGGAGACAGAGAGCACGTTGGCCACGGCGATTACAGAATTGGCAAATGTAATAGCAATAGAGAGCACGGCGGAAACGATAGTTAAAGAAGTTAAAAATCAGTTCGATGAAGCTATTTCTTCTCAAAATTACCATAAACAATATTCTTCATCCATTGAAGGTTTGTTGAACTAATGTTCATATGTTGTTATTTAATAGTCTATATACTGTTATTCGATGGTCTGTATGTAGTTATTCAATGGTCTGCATGCCACTATTTAATAGTCTGTATACTGTTATTCGATGATCTGTGTATCATTATTCGATTCTGTATGATTTAATTTGATGGTCTATATGTAGTTATTTGATGGTCTATATGTTGTTATTTGATGGTTTGTATGCCATTATTCGATGGTCTATATACCATTATTCAATGGTTTGTATGTCATTATTTGATGGTCTGCATGCCATTATTTGATGGTCTGTATGTCTTGATTCAATTGTTCATATGTTGTTCAAAGGTCTATATGCAGTTATTCGATAGTTTGCATGTCATTATTCGATGGTCTGTATGCTGTTATTCAATGGTCTGTATGTTGTTATTTGATGATCTGTATATTGTTATTCGATGGTCTGTATCATGTCCGTGTGATTCAATGGTTGACACAACTCTATTTTGCAATAATTCAGTTCAGAATTAGGAGTACCTTGAGAGAGAAGAAATATAGAGACAAATACAGTTTCAAATACCTGAAGAACTACAAGAGTTTTACGAATATTACGTGTACCAAAAAGGTTTTGGTGTGTGTTGTAGGTATCAAAAAACGAGGATGATAAATGGCAAAGAAATGATATTCTACGTCAAACTTGTGTGCAACAAGGAAGGATTTCAGTAGCCAAGTAAGAAACCGAAGAAAGAAGATGCTCGCCTTTACACATAAAAAGAGACCCGAGCTAGTTGCATGGCAATGATCTATTTCAATTACTCCCTTGAGCAAGTAACATTCCTCATAGATAAATGGGTTGTGAAGTATAATGATCACGTGCTCCACTCGGCTGATTGCTCTCATATGTATAGATCCAACCAGTCAATCAACTCTCTCCATCAACACATGGCTCAGATGAATAATGATGCTGGTATATCACTTAGATCATCGTATGAACTGATGGCATTGAATGCCGGTGGTAGAGAATATCTGGGTTTTCTCCACTCTGATTTGAAGAATTATCTTGGGAAACAGAGACAGAGATCGATGAAGCATGGTGAAGCTACCGCATTGCTTGAATACTTTAGAATGAGAGCGTGCGATTAACCCTTTTTTCATGAGGTAGAAGTGGACAATGAAGAACGGATAGTAAATATTTTTTGGGCTGATAGTAGGATGAGGAGTGACTATAACTGTTTTGAAGATGCTATTTGTTTTGACACAACATTCCGAACAAATAGAAATTCTCGTCCATTAGGTATGAACCTCTTACTGATTTCAAACTCTGATCTAATACAAATCATTACATCTGCTATTTTTTGGTGGTTTGCATCATTGAATTATAAAAAAACTATTTGCTGTTTGGATGGTTTGCTGCTACTGTTTTCCATGGTATACTGTTATTGTTTTCAATAGTATGCTATTATTGTGTTTGATGGTTTGCTATTCTTGACTCGATGGTTTGATATGGTTTGTTTTGCTGGTCTGGTGTTCTGTTTTTGATGATCTGTTGTTCTTCTTTTGATGGTTTACTGTCGCGATTCGATGCTTTTCATGTTGTTATTCGATGGTTTGATGTTCTGATTTGATGGTCTGCATGTTGTGATTCAATAGTCTGCATGTTCTGATTCGATGCTCTTCATGTTATGATTCAATGGTTTTCATGTCATGATTCGATAGTTTTGATGTTGCGATTCAATGGTTTACACTATCATGATTTGATGGTTTACAGGGTTGTTCGTTGGATACGACAACTATCGTATGAGTTATGTTTTTGGTGTAGCTCTCCTGTTTGATGAGAAAATGGATTCATTTTGAGGGTTGTTCAATATCTTCTTAAGGTGCATGGATGGCAAAGCACCAAAAACTATCTTCATCGACCAAGATCAAGCAATAGCCAATGCCATCAATGAAGAGTTCAAGAGCACGTATCACTATCTATGCACCTGGCATATATTAGAAAATGCCAAGAAGAATCTGAGTCGTTTATACACACCTAAGGTGGCGAATTGGTTCCATTATTTGATAAAAGAAGTGGACAATGATGAAGAATTTAGCCAAGCATGGAATCAGATGTTACAAGATTGTTTTGACAATAATGAACACAAATGGCTTATGGGAATCTTCAAATTAATGACTAAATGGTCATCGACATAGATAAGATAGAAATTCACAGCTGGAATGGTCACCATACAAGTCGCGAAATCCTTCAACAGCCTTATAAAGCGGTATTTGCAACCCAATCACAACTTTTTATAGTTTTTCATGCATTTTAACAATCTGTTGGATGGTCATAGGCACAAAACATAGAAGGCAGATTTTTAGTCAAAGGATAAGTTGCGCAACAACAAAAACCGGTTAAATCCATTGCTTAATTCTGCAGAAATCTACACACATTACGTGTATGACCAATTTCAAGCGGAGTACGATACTGCAATTGAATACATAATGGATTTACTAATGGATAACAACAATCCCACAGGTCAGTTTGCTGTTCTTTGGCTTTCAATGGTTTGCTATTATATTTTTTGATGGTTTGATGTTTTGTTTTCAATGGTGTGATGTTTTGTTTTTGATGGTTTAATATGTTAGGTACGATGGTTTGCTTCTACAGATCACATCCGACACTACAATGTCTATAAATATGCAAATAAAGATACTTCGATCAAGTTGGATGAGCGAATGGTGCAGATCTACAGGGCAAATATGTTACTCTTGTGCTCATGCCGATCATTATAAACTACTGGGTTGTTTTGTCGACACATACTCTAGGTTATAGACACACTAAAAAGCTTGGGGGAGGAAGAATTTCAAGAGCTATCTCAGCACTACATTCTCAAAAGGTGGACAGTACTAGCAAGAGATATAATAGATACATCATTTCTTACTATCACTCCGGGGTCAGTGAGCGACACCAAGCGACGTGTCAATAAGATAAAATGTGACATTCTAGACTTAGCGATGAAGCATCGTTGGACCAGAAGAAGATATTACTCTTGAAGGATCTCATTGTTCATGCAAGAAACAAAATGCAACAAGCTCAAATGCAATCAAACAAGGTAACTGATGAAGTGCCATCTTCTCACCGAGTCGCCACAGCTATAAAGATCAAAGACAATCTGAGGACACGAAGAACAAGGATGAAGAGTGCAAGTGAGTTGGGAAGATTGAACAAAAAAGTAAAGTGCAAGTGTATGGTGATAGACTTAAATAATCCAGCCCAATTCGAGGATGCTTGAAATTATTTGGTGTAATAGGTTAAACTGCTGTTAGATAAACCATTGAACTGCTGTTAGATAATACTTATTGATGCTATCAAAACTACGGTAAGATCATTTAATGGTATATTATGTATTATTCAATGGTATAATATGTATGATTTGATGGTATAGTGTGCCTGCTTCAATGGTATGATATGTCGTATTCAATCTAAGAATGTTTGAAATTATTTGATGTAATAATTTGAAATCCTGGGCTGCAATCATTGCTCTTTTTACATAATACAAATTGATCAAAAATAGTTTGGTGCTCTGAGTCGATGGTTTACACTGTTCTTATTTGATGGTATATTATGTACGATTCGATGGTATAATATGTATCATTCGATGGTATATTGTGCCTGCTTCAATGTTATAGTATGAAGGATTCAATCTGAGAATGTTTATGTAATAATTTTATATAATAGTTTTAAGCAGCACCATTAAATATGTAATTAGAAACTATCGAAGAACAAAAATGCAAACCATTGAAGCACAACACAGCAAACCATCGGAAATAGGAATAGCACACCATCGAAGATAGCAACAACACACCATCAAAAATATGAACAGCACACCATCGAATAAAATAACAGCAACCCATCCAAAAACAGGAACAACAAAATCACTTGATATTCAATATTTTTGCGTTATCAACAGTATCAAAATAGAAAATCCAAACATATTGTCATAAACCAGAACATCCAAATAGTATCACTTGATATTGTCATAAACTAGAACATCCAAACAATATCACTTGATATTGTCATAAACCAAAACATCCAAACAGTATCACTTGATATTGTCATAAACCAATCTACATTGTTCCATATTCATATCCCGTAGAATAACATATTCTACTTGTCCGTAGCAAAATGATTCATTTTGTCGACTTCTTCTTCTTATCCTTTGGCTTGCTCAATTGAAGCACACTTTTCAGCAACATAGGAAGGTACCTGTTGTCCGGATGCAACACCATCTTCTGAAACATCTTCTTTCTTGCCTCAATCATATATTTTTCAAGTTTCCAATTCATCATAAAGTCTGGATCAATATTGCCCTTCGCCCATTTCTTGTTGTTATGTTCATAATACAGGGCAGCATAGACACCACAATTAGAGTTATCGACTTGCTTCGGGACTGAGTGCATGACTTCAAATGTAAAGCTTCTAAGATCAAAATCTCAGTTTGTGCTGTGCCTCAAATAGTGCAAGAGCAGCCTATCAACTTCGATCCAAGGTTCACCAATGAAACCTCCTCCTTCTTGGCATTTTGGCTGTCCAACAGATAGTAGACTGGCTGGTACAAATCCACCACAAACAAGTGATAATGGTTGTTCGACAACCAAGGGATGAACCACTAAAGAATCATATGAAACAACAAAAATATTAGTGACATTATGTAAACCATCAAAACAAAGAACAGAAACCCATCAAAAATAGAACAGAAAATCAGACAGATCATACCATACCATTGAATATGAAATACCATACTATTGAATCAGATAGATCATACCATTGAATAATAAACATTTTACCATTAAATCTTAGACATTATACCATTGAACCAGAGATGTCATACCATTGAACCAGACAAACAGAACTACAGAATAAGAAATACCAAACTATTTTGATCAATATGTATCATTTAAACCAAATTATAAAAAAACTTACATATTTGACTTTTGTCACCGTAATTCCATATGTACTTTCATAGACTCCGCGGACAAAATTCATGATTTCTTCAAGAAGAGAGTTTTTTTGGTCATCAGACATATTGTTGATGCTTGGGTGGGAGTTCTTCAACCACTTATCTGCCAAAAAAGAATAAACCATTGAATCACAAATAGAAACCATTGAATCATAGCAAATCCACTGTCATAAAAATAACGAATCAACCATTGAATAATAAAGAATTACTTACTGCAAACGATAAAGGGAAGATCACACGAAGCCCCAACGACTCCTTTTCTCTCATAAGGTTTTTTAAAAACCAATCAAGTGCATTCACCGAAATCCAATATTTTTCACCAAGGGATGCTACATCATTTTTCACCAGTAGGTCATCCCCATTCCAATCCCAAATCTCTCTGCTGGGAAAAACACAGCAGATTATATAACAGTTTTGACAACAAATCACAACAAAACCATCGAAAAGCAATATAGCAAACCATCGAAACAAATAACAGAAAATCATCGAAACACACAATAAGAAACTATTAAAAATAGAACAGTAAAATAGAACAGGTTTGATTAAACAGCAAACTTACGCTTGCTTATTAGAAGACTTCTTCTTTGCATACTCCCATATTAGCTTTTGCATCTCTTCAAAAGCCATTATCTTCTCGTAAGCTTCCTCGGCATCTTGGAGTGCTGTTGGCAAATTGATTTTCTGTTGAAGATCAGTTTTATACCAGTTAGACTTTTCAACTCCAACCAGCTTCGTCTACAATTCTCCAACTTCAACAGCAGAAAAAAAAAGTCATTAACTTGTCGTCCACTTCTGTGACTCCTTTTTTCTTTTGTTTCCTCTTATACCTTTTCTCCTCTGTGGTATATGGAGGACCATGCTTTGGGTTTGGATCGTGTGGACGTTTGCCCAGTACAAGTTGTGGTTCAACTGCAATAGCCTTGGAACAGATTGGTTATTCTTCTACCAATTCGGGAGGGACCAGTGGCGCTACAACCTCCTCACCTACAGATTTTCCCACCTCGGGATTTTGTCCCCATTCTATCTCATCTAAATATTTCACCAACTCGTCAACAAATTCATGGTCATCAAAATTGTTGGATGACACAAACACTATGGGCTAAACTACATTTATCGATTCCTGACCATACTCTACTTGCATCGGAAAATCAGGAACTCCCTCTATGCCCAAGGAAAAAGATGAAGGGGTGAAATCCATACCTCGATGCCCTGTTATAGTGGCTTTTTCATTCGTACACACGTCTGGCCCCGACATCCTTACAGGATCTTTCCCAATGCTTGAAAATGCCATCAACACCTCATCGGGTATGGAATCATATTCCACCAAGGTAGCCTATTTATATCCACCAAAAACATAGCAAATTTTGGTCAGAAACACAAGTTTTAATTGTTTTGTATTCAACAGTTTGTCTTTGGTTATTCAATGGTCGGTTAGTTATGATTGAGTGGTTTAGTCTATTGTTATTCAATGGTGGATCAGTTATGATTCTCTGGTTCAGTCTATTGTTATTGAATGGTTTATTACATTCTGCTAATATACATTCTTAGACTGAACTTTAAGTTAAGGAATCAAACTATACCTTGCTAGTGTCCGACTCTTCTATCCGTACAACATCTTCGTCCACCATCTGAATAGCATCTTTCCTGATACTTGCAACACCCATGAAGTCGAAAACAGCATCATTGGGGTAGGGTCAATAGATTCTATGTGCAGAGCTTCCACAGGGGCAGCCTGTTAATGACTTGAGCTATTTAGGATTCGATCATTTTTCTTTTTGTTATTTAATGGTGGTTAGCTATAATTCGATGGTATAGCCTACTGTTATTGAATGGTTAGTTTATGGATTGAATCATACCTTGTTCTTGTCATCGGGTATTAGGATCGACTGACTGTCCATGGGGTTGACTGATTCTGTATGTGGAGCTTCCTGTTTACAATCACAAAGAACACATGTTTTGAGCCATTTCGGATTCAATGGTTTGCCTTTATGTTATTCAATGGTGGGAAAGCTATGATTCGATAATTTTGCATGGTGTTATTCAATGGTGAGATCAGTTATTATCTTATGTGTGTCATCGGCAGGCTCTCATAAAACACGTTCTTCTGCATCGTGCATGGACTCCTCTGATTGTCCATGGGCATCCTCCTCCGAGATAGCCTGACTATCCATAGGGTTGACTGATTGTGTCTGCGCAATTCCTTCCAGGGCTTCCTGTTTACAATCACAAAGAACATAACTAAATTTTGTCAGAACACATGTTTGATCTATTTAGGATTCAATGGCTTGTCTTTTTATTATTCAATGGTGGGATAGCTATGATTCGATGGTTTTGCATGCTGTTATTCAATAGTGAGATCAATTATTACCTTCTATCTCTCATCAGCAGGCTCTCCTGTACCACAGTCTTTCAAATTGTGTTCTTCGACATCCCTAGCCACTTCTACTCTCTCTCCCATCCTCTCCCTTTCAGCAAGAACCTTCATGATGGCTACCTTATGCGATGTCAACGTATCCAAGGTAAATTGAATCCCAATTAATCATTGTTGTAGATATCAAGAACATACGAATTAAGGTCAAATATAGTTAATATATATATAAGTGTTTAAATGAAAAACATATATAACTAATAACCTCAACAGTTGATAGTTCCTCCAATGTAGGGATGTCATTCCTAGCTCGCTGGGATAGCTCCGTTTGCTCAGATTTCCCCATTTCCTCTGGAAGTGCTCTCTCAACCTACTCAGCTCGATCAACTTACTCAGCTTACTGAGTCACATTAGCCAATTGGTACTGAACCATCAGGTTCATATTCCCGAAACATTTAATAATAAATGCTAAGTTCGTTACCGCAACCAACAACCCATCATTCGTCCGTTCTGCCACATAATTACACCAGTTGTACTTGGCAGCATCTCTCAGTGGATTGATAAAGCTATAGAATCTGGCAGAGACAACTTTGGTCACTTGTGGGGCGAGAAACACTCCCAATCCATAAAGGATGTAAAATTGTGACCAATCATTATTCGACACTAATCCCCTCTTGCCAAACAACACCTCTTTCACCTCTTTCAGTTCAATAAAAGACCGCTTGGAAGACTTGATGTTGTACTTCCCCAAGAAATATTCGCAACACTTGCTCCGGCCTTTTTTAGTGAATGTATCCAACTCTAAGTCAATGTCAATTTTCCCAGCAGGGAGTCCGTATAGCTTCTCCACAAAGTCAAGAGTAACATTCAGAAACCCATCATCTCCCTTATAGTCAAGAACAAACTCCTCTAACTCCCAAGGGCGAATGTCATCCTCCACTACATCTAATAGGTGTCCAAATCCAGCATTTCTGATCAATTTTGCATGTTTCGCAGCCCCTTCAATCATTTCCAATCTAAATAGGAGTTTATTCACCTCCATTAGTAAGCTTGGTCTCGTGAAACATGTATATGTCGGCATCTACATCAAAAGAACACACTATTATGTTCAAACCATTCAATCACAAATCTCGAACCCTTCAATAACATTAGCAAACTATTGAATCACAATAAGCAAACCATCCAATCCCAATAGCAAAACCATCATATTACAACAAGCAAAACCATCCAATCACAAAACACATACCATCAAATCACTAAAAGCAAACCCATTGAATGACAACAAAAAACCACAACTGGGGAGGAAAAACATGCATTTCTGATATTAGCGAATCACCACATCTAAACCATCGAATCACGACATGAGAACCATCGAATTACATAACAGAAACCATCAAAACAGAAAAAGTAAAACCATCAACAACAAGGACATCAAACCATCAAAACAGAAAAAGCAAAACCATCGAAACACAAAAGGCACACCATCGAAATAAACACAGCAAACCATCCAAAAACATAACTGTAAATCAACGAAACAAGGACATCATAATGCACAAAACCTCAAATCTATACCTAACTTCATACTACCTAACCAGACCGCTCGGTTCGCTGTCGACAACGAGGCTCAACCTCTAGTCTTCTACTCGAGGAGCTAAATTGTAAAACATAATCAATATATGCGCAATGCGATAAAAATCCTAAACCCTAAGCCCAGGAATTCCCAAACAAGCAATCTTCAGAACATGAGGCTGACGAGTTAACCTAGGTTTGAGCTATGAAGCTTACATTTATAATGTGTGCGATTATGCACGTTCTCCGTCGCTCTTCTCTGTCGCTCTTCTCCGTCGCTCTTCTCCGTTTAATCTGAATGTCTCACCGACGGCCACGGCTAAAACTCCGGTATCGTCTTCTTTCGAAGGAGCGATTTATTTTAAAATCTCCTCTCCGCCACACTCTCTCTCTTTGTCATGCGTTACGCCTTTTTTTTCTTTAAAATTTTTCCCAAAAAAAAGGACCAAATTGCCTCGTGTTACCCTGAACTAATCTGGGCCATTAGATCATCCCATTGTTTTGAACTTGTTGATCTAATGGACCGCGTGAAGCTCAATACCGTGCTGCAGCTCATTAGGTGTGCAGCACCAGATCCAAAGCTGCACGTGTGGGATTTGTTCACACTGGTCTCTTGTTTTTGGATTTAAAAAAAAAATTCATCCGTAACGTTCCAACAAATACTAACCTATTCTAACCCCATTTTCGGATGTAAGGTATTTGTTAAACAAGAAACTTGAGATATTTCTTTCTTCTTTTGGTGACACCAAGATGACATGATCTCCTCAATCCTAGTCCAGAACAGGGAGATATGACAGAATCGACAAAGGCTGGTTATTTGGAAATTGCTAATAAGGAGTTCCAACAGAGCCATCCAACTTTGGAAGACGAATTGGTCACTTTTGGGGCAGAATATGAAGACATTTGTGAAATAAGGAACTGAAGATTAATCTTTTCTATTTCTAGAGTTGTTGCCAAGATCGAAGTTTTGAATAGGAAAATATATAACCAATTAGGCAATTTTAGAAATCTGATTTCCCTGATCGGCTAAGGTTGATTCTATATCTTTTATTAAGCTTAGGAAGGGGCTGAAACTCTATAATGATGTGGTGTTCTTTTTCGGAATCCAAATCTTCGTTTCGTCAGGTTTTTTTTCTTCAATGGAGACAGATAGGAAATGACCGATACAAGCCAAATACTTTGTCCATATTAAAACTCAATTTCCCTGTAACCACAAATCTAGACATTTGACACAAAGAAGGAACTAAAATGTGGTATATTACCACCAACCGACCAGCTAATGTCCAAAGAAATCTAAAATGACCCTAACCTAGGGGACAATCCTAATTCCTGAGATTTCCAAGCACCCAGATGAAGAAAGAAGAATTTATAAGTGGGACTACAGTCTAAAGAGACCACAATGTATATCAATAATTAAGCAAACGACCCCATTCGGGAGACTTGCGACAACGCGTCTTCGAACTGATCCTCGTCGGCTTTGTCGCAGCACAAGCTAGCCGGGATAAAGGACCTGAAGACCTCTTCCATGCTTGACGCTTCCTTCACCTCCTGGCACGCGACTTCGAGAGCCGTGTTGCTGAACGCGCGATAGAACTTCTGGCTGCAGACGTACGCGAAGATGAGGGAGATGATGGGAAGTGGGATCAAGATCGCGAAGTAGTAGAACTTCTTCAACCCGAAGTATCCAAACATTGTGACTTGGTACAGTATAAGAGCTGCCACGATCCTCGTATGAAGGTGCGGCCACATTCTTCCGTAGGTCTCGAAAGATGGGACGAACACTTTCAGGGCCTACATGGAAGAAAAGAATGGTGTAAGTGACGATGAAGATCCATTTTTGCCTGATTAATAGTCGAAATGCATTGTACCTGATTCCGGAGAACTAGCCATCCGAGGCCGAAGTAGAGCACTCCAAACGGAAGGATTAGCGGAGCTATGACAGAGTAGCAGAGGACAATTGTGACAATGAGCATGTCACCCGGAATTCTAGTTGCATATCCAAGATCGCCCGGTGCCCACGCCTCTTTCAGTTCATCTTCCGTCTTGCAGAGATACTTCCTTTTCAGATGGAACATGATCAAGGGAACCAGACGAGATAGCTCCAGTCCGTATCCGACGAAGAATCTGAGACCACAATACGTTGATAAGTCTGACAGAATATCCAAGAACAATAATAAATAAATGAGCTGCAAAACGGGAATAGGCATTCTTACTGCAGAGCGACATAGGTCAAGAAGAAGGTTGCACTCCCCGGAAGGCTGCTCGCCAGCTTATCGACGAGACTGTTCGGATGATTTTCAATGTCCTTGAATGAGCTGAACAGGGAGCTACCTATCGTAACACCGATGAAGACATTCAGGACAGTGAAATAGAAGTACTTCCCCGAGGTAGCCCTTATCGCATGACCTTCGGACGGGATTCCTTCTTGCTTGGACAGGAACAGAAGTAGCTTGGGCAGCATTGCCAAGAACACAATGAGGGCTATTTGCGGGAGGTAGGCTTCCAACACTGTCTTGATCACAGTTATCTTCACAACCGGCTTAATGAATGGTAGGTATTTTGTCAAATTGTCCAGGGTAGTGAAGGCCGAAACAAAGGTAATAGGTATCATGTAAAAGAATATAGTGAGAGCCACGATAAAGTACACGACATATTGCCGGATCTGCCGTTCGAATAACTTGATCGGCAAGTTGGTCCATATGATTTGGCGAGCTTCGGGGGCCTCGCTAACTGTCCAGGTATCAACCATTTGAGCATGGAGACTCTGACCAGCACTTGCAGCAGCCACCCTGTTATTGAAGAACACAACAGCAGCAGCTTTCTGCTTATCCTTGAGAGTGACTTTCTGCTGAGCTTCCAACTTCGGGATCGTCTCGTTGATCTTATCATTGAAGTACTCAATGCTATCCACCTTCTTACCAATTAGACCAAGAAAACCAGTTCTAGTGGTTGGTCTTGCAGTTTCGGACTTTCCTGACTGCTTGGACTCTTCGTAAACTGCTTCGGCACGTGCAAGCTTCTTTTTGTACCCTTCCAACTCGTTGTGGATCTTGTTGACCTGTTAAGATCATCGATCATCGATCATCAATCTATAAAATGACAATCAAGTGTGGTCCAAGCTACAAGATCAAATACCTTTTTATTGCACGTGACTATCATCGATCTGTAAAATGACTCGGGGTAGATAGCTTTGAAGTACGAATCAACCTGTTCCTTAACAGACTGGCCATCTGCAGGGGGAGGAATATCTCGCACAAGAACTGCAAATTGCTCCGCTTTTGCCTCGGGGGACATCAGAGCCTTTGCTCTTAGAGAAGCAACGCGCTGATACGACTTCCACAACAAGAAGTAAGTGACAATAGAAACCCAGTACACTGCAATGAGGTAACCCCACAACCTTGTGCTTTTCTCCTGCGGCCATAAAAAGGCAGAAGAAAGCACATAAGCGTACTAGTTCCGTCGTGAGGGTAAAAACCGAGCTCGCTGAATGTAAAAGTTGCCACACTTACCGCAACATTTCCCATGGACAACTTGTCGAGATCGCTGAAAGTCCCGTTGCTCGTCGTACTATTGACAGGTTTGGGGGTGTGATCGGTAGAAGCAAGGGGCAGAAGAACTGGCAGCAATACGAGGCCACTCAAAACGAATATCCCTAAAACTGTGACAGTAACAAGTTAAATCATTAATAAGGCATGAAGCAACTGCAAAACAACCAAGAACAGCAACTTTCCAGCAAAAGATTTTCCTGTACTATTGCTTTCTAATCAAACTTTAGAAATTTATAAGAAACTATGTCCAAGTTGCTAAATGGTCAATGTTCCAGGATCAACTAGCTTCCTTAAGTTTCAACTTTCAAGAGCAATAATCTTATAAATATCAGCTAAGCCTCATCCTATAATCAATAGACAAGCTCATCCAAGACACAACATTTGTAATTAGTGTAACCAATAGGAATTGGTTTGAGCGATAAAGAATTAGAATTAACTAACGGAGATCTTACGTTCAAGTTTTACTAATAGAAAAACTAAAACAATATCGAGAGAGCCACTTCCTATCCAATAATGCTCGACTCTTGACCAATATTTCGCCAAAAAATATACAAATATTATTTCACCAAAAAAAAAATATAAATCTGCTCTAAATTATGAATCTCATTGGACCAGTATCAGAACTGGAGAGAAACTAGCTTTCTCCTCCCAATAGACTAGGTCAACCACCCAGAAGAGCAAGTAACTCTCCTTTAAAAAAATAGAGCAAGTTCCTCCCCACCACAATAATTTCTACAAATAGTAACTCAACAAATTAATTATTTAATTTCCCCCAAACCCAAAAAACAAAATCCAACTCTCAACTTCTTAGATCCCAGAATCCCTCAAAAACATTAATTTAAGACCTCAACTTTCCACTTCAAAAAAAACTCCCCAATTCAAGCTCCAAGAGAGAAGTAAAAATAATTGGTTCAAGTAAAACCAAGGTTTGAACTTTAAACAAATTATTTTAAAAAATAGGTTATTTACACCAAAAACTGCACATTGACGGATTTGAACCCTGAACTTTCGTTAAATCATAAAATCAATTACCAGTGCCGAGGAAGATGAAGTAGACGGCGGTGTCGATGCCGGACATCTCGATGACGTCCCGCTCGGTGGAAGCCATGGCCTCCTGGATCCACGCGAACGGGCCACGTAGACCCCCCGGCGACGACCAGGGCTCCATCCCCTTGAGTATCCTGTTGGGACAGTAAACGACGGCGTTCCCCGGCCGCCGCGACAGCCACGTGAAGAGCAGCATCAGCACCACGAATATCACCAGCGACGTCATCAAAGACGTCATGAACGACGTGAAGTCCATCGCTCTAGCTCAAAGTTCGCGCCTTTCCCGAGTTTGGACAACTGGGTCGGTCTTCTTTAAACCGATTTCTAACCGTCGTCACTCTTTTTTTTTTTCGGGTCAAGTAACCGTCGTTATTAAGACAGTGGAGAGATGGAGGAAGGGGGATGAGTGTATTTATCGTTGGGCGTTGTCTCTCAAGTTGGTGGTTGTAATAATAAGGTTGAAACGATAAAATGTGATTTATTTTTGCCTTTATGTGTTCTTTCAGTGTCTATACTGTGTTTACGGGTGCCTTTTTTGGAAGAATGATTTTTTGGTGCTTGTGTATGAAATTTTTTCCTATTAAAAATTGAACAATGTTATGAAAATTTTGTTTGCTAAAATATTAATTTTTTTAACATTTAAACCAAGTCTGGTTGGTGCTTATATAAATTATAATTGCATTTGTTTGTTTGAGTGAATGGGAAGTAGCATGTAACCAAGTGAGAATTGAGAGAAATGGAATGTTACTCTTCCAGAATTAGTATATACATTATTTCACTAAAAACAATTAGTATATACATTATGTTAGGGCATTCGTGGATCCATTAGGGTATAACTAAGCCCTAAGCTACTTGCTAATTATGTCTTTTGGTCTGCAAGATACATATTTAGAATGATGTATCTAGGTTTAAGTTAGTCATAATTTTTGAACATTTCAAAATTAGCAAATATTAAACATATTAGAGCAAATTGCCCTCAGGTCCCTATCATTTACTAAAATTACCATTTTCGTCCCCACTGTTTTAAAAAAGAGGATTTCGTCCCCCATCTTTGCTAAATTAACACCCTTAGGTCCCTTGTGTCGGATCCGGAAAATTTCTCCGGCACCCAGGGACCTAAAATGTCTCCTTTGCATTTGGGAGGATAGGTGGAGGAGGAGGATGGAAGAGGAAGATAAGAGGAGGAGGAGAGAGGTGGAAGGAGGAGGGCAGATGATGAGGAGGAAAGGAGGAAGAGGGGGAAAGATGAGGGCGGAGGAGGAGAGGGAGATTAGAGAATGAGGGAGGAGGAGGAAGGAGGTGGGTGCAGGAGGAGGGAAAATGAGGAGAGGAAAAGGAGGAGAGGAGGAGGAAGAGTATTGTTTTTTTTTTGAATAAGGGCAAAAGAGACATTTTACGTCCCTGGGTGCCGGAGAAATTTTCTGATTCCGACACCAGGGACCTAAGGGTGTTAATTAAGCAAAGATGGGGGACGAAATCCTCTTTTTCGAAACAGTAAGGACGAAAATATTAATTTTAGTAAAGACCAAAGACCTGAGGGCAATTTGCTCAACATATTATATTATGAATTGGAGTTTAATACATCTTCGTTAAAAAAATAATTACAGACATTTTTTATAAGTGAATAACTATGGGCCATATTTTGTCGTTTATTTATTTATTTTTGTTTAATCATTTTCTTATATTTTATAAGTCCAAGGTGATTTTAGATACCAGTGTGGTTAAGGTTACTAAACTCGTAAACGGACAAATTAAATGCATGATCGATCGGCGTAATTATGGTTAATTTACGAGGAGAGAGAAAGATATTCCACCAGCGCCCACTTACTACAGTATTGCATTGTTTTGTTAGTTTGAAAGAGTTCATGGTCAAATCGGTAAAGACGGTACATAAAGTTTTGGGTAACGGTCGCGTAAATAATCTATTGGAAAAGAAAAGGTTGCTTTTGTCATTTGTTTTTTTAATTCTATTCTAATCCTATTCTATTACAAATTATGCTTAAGTGAAGGTTTGAACCTTCGAACTCTACCAACTCAATACCTCCTCATACTACTAGGCTACTAGACCACGGGTTTTGTCATTTGCTTTTGCCATTTGCTATATTTCAATAATACCTTAAAAAGTCCTAATTTATGAAAATCTTCTAAAGTCCACGGAACATATATTCTCTATAAAGTAAAAAAACGATGCCATTTTTTACAACACATAAATTGAGTTGATCAGTTAGTAAGTTTTTTATATAAAGTTTACTTATTATTAAAATGTCACGTTTAAAAAAGGTATTTAATCATCTATTATTAAATTTATTGAAACAACTTTTTTTTCAAAATTTAAACTAATTATTTAACATTGCTATATTTCCAAAAACTTGTACTCAAGAATTAAGATCAGATTAAAGTAAAACAATACAATATAATTAATTTGAGGTCAATCGATTGAATCTTGGCAATAAAATCTTAATTGTTTGATAACATCAATTGATTCACTCTCGGTAGTAAAAATCAAAAAAATATTACTTTAGTTTGATAGTCCAGATAAGATTTATATCTTCCTTTTGTGGTGAGATAGGATTTACATTTTACTCTCGAACGAGTGATTATAAACTGGCCACGTCACTCCAATCGCTTTCGTGTCCCACATAACGAGACAATCCAGCTAAGTTCCAACCGCAACGTTGGTTCGGTGTTTTTTTGGTAGTATTAAATTGTGGGAGAAATTGTTTACACAATTTCGGTTCTTGGATGAGTTTTTTGGGGACTCAAACTTCCAACTTCATGTTTAAAGACTGACCCTTTATTCGTCAGACCATACATGCGGTGGTTAACGTTACTTCGGTATTTTTTTCCACATATTCAAGCGATTTTTGTAAAAAATACGCAAACAGTCCCAAAAACGGCGTCGTCTTGCACCAACCGCAAAGGCCAAGTCAAATATTATTCACGGTTAACACTTCACACCCACCACGTAGTAAGGCCCAAGACTACGTGTTTTCAACCGTATTTTATTCTCATGACGTCACGGTAATATAATCACACTTTTTTAACAAAAGATATAATCACATTTTATTTGCTCTAACAATATATAACATTTGATATTCGGATATCCACAAAAATTAGTTATGTCGAACATATGAATTCAAAATTTTTTATTAAATAAAAAATTTTGATTAAATTAAAATAAAATTATTACTAATTAATCTAAATATTTATCAGTGTGACCAAATTGTATCTTCCAAAAAAACAAATGTATTTTGTCCTTTTTCTTTGTAATTGCCATAGGATTTTAAAAAAATGACCTGGAGGTCGACCTGGAATTGGGTCCGATTTTTAGATCAGTCGGTCCGACTATTCTAACTATCGATCGAACCGGATATTTTTTTCTTCTTATTTTTATGTAATTTTTTGAAATATATATAGATATATAGGTAAATAATTTATGTAATTGAAAAATATATATATCAAATTTTTCGGCAAACTGTTCGGCCTGACCGGATTTTCTGTATGAACTGTTTGGTCCGACCAGACTCCTTTTTTTAACATAAAAAATGACCCGTCCTAAATCCTAATTCACGATCCGACTGGTCGGATCTCCGGCCGAACCACATTTTTGAAAATCCTGAATTGCCATTACGAAAAATCTTTCAAAAACAATTAGTAAAGAGAAATTGCGGTGTTCATGTGGAGAAAAAACAAAAAGGTGGCAAGTAGAGAAGATATCCACAGCATAAAAGCTATCCTCCAAAGGCGAGCAGACACGTGACGTGATTGCGGCTTGCCGACACTGGGATGGGCATTTACTGCTAGCTGGGGCAGGTGGTGGGGCCCAAGAAAATGTGGGCCCCACATGGGAATTGCGAATTTTTCAAGTTGTGGGGTTACGTGGTATCCGGCGTGTGGAGTCGGAGTGAAGTAAACCGCCACGCGGCATGGGTTTATCCGGGAATGGGGCCGGGTCAGGTAAGGTCAGTTCTTTCTTTCTCATGGTGTTGCCTTCGATGGAACGGTTGCTGTTGATGCGCTGGTAACAGTGACGGAGATCCGATTATGGGATAGAACAAAAACTAAAGAATTCGACAATAATAGTGTCCATTTTGTTCTATTCGACAGTATATCATATTCGAATAATTATTAGATTATATTGTGACTGAGGTTTCAAATTTAAATATTTGAATTCAATTATTCATGTCAAATACTGCTAACATTAAAGATCTCACGTACTATTTTGTAAGAATACATATGCCTCTTGATAATATTATAATGATGTAACTAAATCACTTAAATCGATATAACTGCGAGCGTGGACAGAGGTACTATGGGGTCCATACCTTCAACCACGAAGTTGTAATTTTACTTGTCCGGGTGATTTGATTTGTTCCTTAGCCAAAGGAATTGATGATTCTCATCTTGATTTCTTATGACAGGTTTCGTTATTACATTGGCTGATCCGAACCATTATACTGAATATTAGAAGATATGTTGGATGCCATTTATTATGCCCTAGTTCCAAAAGTCACAATTAGTCTCATACATTCAACTTTGAGACACTTAAGTATTTAATGACCGTAATCAAAGTGGAAAATTAGATTGTACTCCAAGCTAATAGAGATTTAGATTATTTTTTTATTATTTTATGTACATACATATATTCGAGTAGCTGGCTTTTATGTCAAATTTGCTAGATCTCATGTTAGAGATCTCATATTCAACCATTTTGATATTTAATCAATGAATTATTAATTTTTGAACTTTAGGAAAATGGAAAAGGAGAGCTCTGTCTCTATCTAGGACTGTACTGCCCATCCGACTTTTAATATTTTCACACTCATCAGTAAACTTTGGCTTTCGGGGACCACTTTTCGGTTCAAGTTTCAAAGAAAGCTACTGACCACTACGCCTAATTAAGATTTCATTCATAACGAAATGGTAAATTATTCCAAAGTCCCTTATTTATGTTCTTATTTATAGTAGGATCTCTGGTTTATCAGAATTGTTTCTAGGGTCCTTGGACTTTAACAAAATATTGATCTAAGGTTCCTAATGCCGAAGTTAGTTTCGTCGTGTAACGCAAGAGAACAATATTCGTTTCTGAAATTAGGAATCACAGAACAATATTTCGCTACAGAGCAAGAACCCTAGACCGAATTTCGATGAATCAGAGATTCTACCACAAATAAAAACATGAATCAAGAGCCCGAAAATAATTTCTTAATAAAAATGATTATGATTTGATTTCAAACAAACTGAGAATCAGTAATCTTTAGCATAATATTATGTTAAGTAGCAATAGTTTTTTATTCAGAATTGAGTATTATCAGTAATCGAGTATTGTTGGGTTTAGATAGTTAGGGATTGACCAATTGATTCTCCCATTGCCATCTTTTCCAATTTACTGGCCCGGAAGACAATGTTTGTTGGGTAGACCTCCACATCTAAGCCCGTTACGTTATAAGCCCAGTCCAGAGTCCATTCATATTAGATCATGCAAAACAACTTTAAGATATTACAAAACCTTGGTAAGTTGGGATACATAACCTATGAGATTACGAGTTCGAATCTTCTACACGCGACACCGAGGCCCGAGCTTCGTTTAGCTTGCTCGGAGAAGCAGATAGATGAGCGTGTTTGAATCAGCATTACAGTTCATTGAGCAGCAGAAGTAATATTTGCAGACCTCACTAGTGTATGTGATCATATGATTGTTCAGAGATGGTATACCATAGTTACATAAATTCCCAGCCAGAGTTCAGGCCAAAATCCCTTCCGCTGAACACTCTGCCCTTTCGGAGTTACTTGTACTGACCTGTCGTGGGACGATCTACCGAACTATTAAGTCTGGACGAGGCTCGACCGAGAGCCTTCGCTAGAGCTCAGCGAGATGGATAATGTCAACTGCCAATGTTATCTGAAGTTGCAGCATCGAGCCTGACCTCTAGCCAACTTGTCCCATAGGCAAATCATCTGCCTAGGGGATTGGTAATGAGCAGTATAATAATCTTCCATGCATCCGTACTGACAAAATTTCCAGTTATGAGAGTATTGGACGGGCGTCGAGCTGTTGAATTGTTCCACCCACATTCCCATGCTGACATCTTCCATCTTGAAAAGCTGCAGCAGTAATAGAACTTGATTATTAGTTCCTAACCTAATCAAGCGACAATAGATCTCGGGAGAGAGGGAGATAGAGATTGATCCGGTGGACTGACCCGGAGGCTTCGATTGCCATGTTGGGTGACTATAAACTTGGCGATATCAATGGAGATTACGTAACCAGGTCCGTTGGCATAAGGAGGATATACTGCTTCAGGCCATTCCTGTTATTACAACATATTAAAACCAAATCGAAAGGAAGGGCAGAGGTAGCAGCTTAAGGATGAAATCAATAATTTGACATACCTCAAATGTGACGGCCCATTTTCCGGTTCTCAGGGGACGATGCAAGAGGTTAAGATTACCCATGTAGAGAGGCTTTCGAGAAGAAACACCATTAACTTCTTTCAAGACAGCATCTAACCTAACAAAAGTGTCATCATCACATTTCATGATGTATGCTGCCGAGATATTCCGGACCTACGTAGGGTACAGGGGGAAGGTTAAGAAGAGGAAGAAAGTTTCAAATCAGTGAACTCCTCCTACGTTTGAAAATATGCAAGTATTTGCTTACCCCAAACTCACAAATGGCAACGGTTTTAAGAACCACCAGCTCATACCGATCCATGAATGGCAGAATCACAATGTCACCAAAATAGTCAGCCTCCTTCTTCAGAACTGCATTTACCTCCTTCCTTGGATTCTGTAAAATGTTTCAAGTGGTAAGTGAAAACATGTGGGGAAAATAAGAAATCGGATAACAAAATCAGATACGAAGTCAACTTACAAGTGCGACAAAGAAACGGATAACAACATCGGATGATTTGACAGCTGACGATAGCATCCAAGTTCTTCTAACTGCCATACGCTCAGCGAAGTGATTAGTAGCTGACAGAATCCCAACAAATAGTTGAATGGGATCCTTTGGTAGTGGAAGAGCTTTCCACTTGGCTGACATCTCCAATACCCGGTGCGGGGAGAAGCTAGGATGAGAGCTTGGAAGAGAGGTCGCATAAACTGAGTGGACCTCAAGTCCTCCTTTGATGGTGAATCCTGTAGCATCCTCTAGCGTAAAACCCTGAATGTACATTTGCGGGGGCACGTTACTAGTCAATCATAAACAATCCGCGAATAGAAGGATCGACACAGACTACATCAGAAAGAGACCACTTCTGAGCACCTCTTCTTAAACTCGAGATAATATTATGTTCTACTGAACTTTTAATGAATGCATGTTCAACTATAATTTGTCTGGCTATCATAGCTTAGAAGAAGCAGCAATCACGATAAAGAACATCGATAAGAATAAGAAATACAAGTCCTCGTGCAGATTTCAGCTTCAGCAAGTGTTGTCCAAGCATCAATTTTAACCCAAGGCACTAAGTATTGATATAGAATTGAGGCAGCAGGCTTAAGTTCAAGGTTCAATTCCTTAAGACAACACGGAGAAGAGTGTTTGGCTGGCATGGTGCAAATCTTATGTTACAATATCATAATTGTCAATCGAGCAATAAGCAAGAAGTTGGAAAAAAGAAGAGAACGGCAATCTGTTTCTTTTTGTCATATTTAGTACATACCGGACGATATGGAAATGAAGTAACATGTCGACCACCAACGATGAGGTGGTATCCATCAACACCAGCACGCAAGGTCAGTATAAACAATCTACCCTCAACAAAAGGAAACGGCCAGGTCACGTCTGGTTTCTGCTCCCGCCCTATGAACCTCTTTAACCATGAAGTTGTCTTAGATTCTTTTGAGTCAATAATGCCATCCCTCGCCCATTTCTCACATCTTAAATGGCCATCAACTGCCAAAACAAAGCCACGTATATGCCTCAGAACTTATTGATGTGCATAACCAATATGAGAGAGCCTCGAATCCAGCAATTGAATCAAAGAGCATGCTACAAACATGAATGTCATAATGTATGGCCCTCTCCAGTTGTATCTTTCTTAAGGAAAAGGCTTTTGGCATAGACACATCACAAGTGGAGACCTCGTATTCTCTTTGATTATTGGTAAGGGAAAGAACTTCCATAGTGTAACTACTGTATATTTTAACCTTGAACATTTTCTTTAAGTACTTGCCATTCCAAGAAGAAAGGAGTAAGCTGAAATTAATGGTACTAATAGAACGTCAAAATGGCATTTTCGCTGTAGAGTACATGACATTTCATGCTATATAAGTCACACAGATTTTGAATAGACAATAGATTTTGGACTTACCCAGCATGTCCTCTTCGCTTCTGGATGGTATACCATCACACCTCTGTGCAGTACCCCATTGCATCCTATAGCAAGTGTTGTGTTCAATTACAGGCACTTGACTCCAATCTCCTTTCAATCTCGGGTTCAAATGCAAAATCTTCGGTGGAGCCTCCCCTTCAACAGCTTTCAGCCCTTGTAACTCAATCATGAACTGTGAAATCGAAACATAGCCATTGCCCTTCCTCAGCCTTGCTAGTTGAGGAACGTATTCCTGATGTGCATAATGTGGAGTTCCGACCACAGTTATCGAAGACCCTGCTGCCAAACCACATGGCAGAAACATCATCTTATCGCCCCCAGCCAACTCCTCTCCAGTCATTGACACCCAAGAAGGGCAGGCCTCGGGCGCCCCCTCGAAAACAGAACCGTGTTCTATATCCTTCCCATCAAACTTACCTACATCCTCCCACGCCTTCAGCCCTAACGTCCAAGCCTCATCAGCCATCTTTTCGAACAACGAGAGACCAATAGTTCTATTCCTTCTACGCATAATCTCCCCCGTTATCCTACCATATCTGTGCTCGAGTGGCTTTATAGGCTTCACCACTCCTTTTCCTTCCTCCAAAGGCTCCTTACTAGGCATCACGGGTGCATCTTCGTTTTGGTTATCTTCCAACTTCCGGTGGAGCGTGTCCTTATAAACAGAACCGAACAACGGTTTATTCAAATCCAACTCTTCCCCAGCATCACGCACACTACCGCCCACCCCTCCATTAACATCATCTCCACCCAGCAAGGCCACAATCTCCAAGAAATGAGGAAACTTGAACGCCAAGAACAACAAGTAGAATGTTCCCATAACCAATAACAAGTGAGACAATTTGCACCTCCTACCACTAGAAGGCTCACTCTTAACCCTCTTCATCCCTCCCCTTTTCTAACAAAACCCCAAACTAACAACAAGACAAACCTTCAAAAACCCTACAAAACCTAACGACTAACCCTACACGGAATCAGCTAATTAAGCTCAAAACCTAACAAAAACAAGCAATCAAAGATACCCAAATGAATTCAAGAGCACCCCATCACAATGCATGTACATACACTTGCTATAACCTCAAAATCTCTCCGACCCAATTCACTAAAACGATCTACCAGCTCGAAACAGCGCCAAAGTTTCAATCTTTCCCCTCCCCCACCAAAGGAGGGGCTCGAACCTTGATGGGTTTGGAAGCAAAAAGCTAGGTGGGGAATCAACTAATATCGGAATTAAGCAGCCATTAGGTGCAAAATCCCATCAGCTTCGAGGACGGAAAGGGGACCTGGACTTGTCAGCATTTAAAGGGACATTTGGGTTTGCTCTTTTTTTTGAAAAAAAATTGCTTAAGAAGCGAAATGGAGAAAGATTGAGTCTGGTCAGAGAAGACAGGAGAAAGATGGTGGCTTTGTCTTGCAAATGTTTCTAAAGGGGAAAAAGTGCTTGCTTTTTGGATTTCCTAGGGGAGGAGAGGGAAGAAGATAAATTAAGTCTAATTTCTTCCAAAAAAAATTAAGTAATCTGGATCAGTAGAATTAATGAATCCAGAATCTTACGTTCTTAAATTTAGTGAATATTCAGATACAAAATAATATGTTGAAATAATTATAATTTCCCAAAAATATTTGAAATGAGTGTGCATAAATACAAAACTCTCCAAAAAATGTGTGTGTTGTTCTGCAAATACAATTGGTCGGATTACAAAGTCTTATAGTATTTTACTAAAATCAAGTATTTAGATCATTATTTAACTTGCTAATTTAATTTTGAGCCAGAATATAATTATAAAAATAAAATTAGTTTTATAAAAATATGATTATCACTTTGAACATTTTAGTTTCACCTCTTATAACAGAAGTTGTTCGAACTCAGGAACACCTGCACTGTGAGCTAGCTATAATTAGAAACATTATATTACACATACCCTTAATAGATCTACAAATTCATTCCAGGTGTGCCAGTAGCTACCTCCTGTAATTAAATATTGGCTTTTTGTTAATCAGCGATTAAATAAAGTGATTTAGTAGAATACAAGCAAACTTGTTGGCTCATCGACCGTGATGCAACGCACGTGATAATAGTTTTTTATACAACTCGGCAATGTTTTAAAAATTGAACCAGATAGTGACACAGATTTCTTAAAAATTCTGGTATAACTGATCAGATTGTCACACCAAAAAAAAAGTTAGACTAAATTTTTTTATTTTTGTGTTAATATTATAAAATAAGATATAATAAATTTAATATATCATAGAATTTATAAAATGCTAAATAAGTTTAAATATTTATCAGTTTTGATATATAATTTAGGAAGACAAATTTATAAATATTAATTTAATAAGTTAAAAAATACAATAAGATGATGATATAAAATTTTTTTTACACATTAGTCAAACTTTGTTTGACTTATTTCACATATGATAAAAAAAATTTAAAAAATTAGTTTATTGTAATCTATGACTTTGTTCACATATAATCAAAATCTGTTAAAAAAATAAGTTTATTGTAATAAACATTAAATTCTTTGCCTGGGTGAATTAGGTCTACCAGAGATATCAGACTAGATTTGGCCAAATGCGCTCTTCAATTTTTAGACAAAAAAATGGATTGGAATTGGTACCCGTTGACAGTCGAACCAAAATTTGTAAAACATTGCACCTAGGTATCATTGTCCACTAATCGAAGAGTAGAATCCAATAATCTAATTGATCTAAGCCGCCGTTAGTAGTAAATAATGGTTAGCGGAATCTAAGTGCGGATTCACTGCCAATAGAATGCAACTGCAACTTCAAAGTTATGTTTCAGGCGAGTTTGGAATCCTGGAAAGAAATAAAAAGTTTCAAAAAAATTAGGATATATTGAATAAATTTTTTGATATGTTTTTCATCTGTCTCCTTTTGTTCATTCAAATATATTATTAATACATTGCCGAAATTAGTAAGAAATCTCTTTGTTTAATATTTGGAGAGAGGCTATTATTTTAATTAAACTAATCTAGCAAAATCATGGATATGCAGTGTACTAACTTTAATCAATGTTTGAGTCAGATTAGACTAAAATTGACAAAATTTTATAATCCAAATTTAATAAAATTATATTTTTATAATTTAAACTCAAAACTTCCAGAGTAATTCTAACGTCGTTTTCACATAATAATACTATAACTTGGTTGGAAATTTTTTTTCTTGTATTATTGAAGCTGGTCCCAAGGTTTTGAATACCGACCCGGAGGTCGACCCGGAATTGGGTCCGTATTCCGGGTCAACCAGTCGGACCGGCCATATTAACCGGCTTATTTTAGTATAATTTATTAAAATATATAGATAAATATGTTATTTTGATATAAAAAATAATATATATATATACAAAATTCTGGTCGAACCGCCCGGTTCAACCGAATTTTGGCAAAAAACCCAGAAAACACAAAAATATTCCGGTTGAACCAAAAACCGGTTTTTAGCCTAATACCGACCCGGTCATGTGCCCGCGTATTTAAAAACCCTGGCTGGTCCTCGGTCTATATTAGTCACCGTTCCATTCAGAAAAGAAAGAAAGAAAAAAGAGCCCAAGAAAGAGAATTCCACATGAGAAAGCAAAGGAAACAGAAGTTCACGTCTACTTAAGTGACCAATGACATTCAAATACGACTGATCGTCCATCTTAGGAGGTTCATTATCCCAAAAACTTTTAAATTGAAGTCTCCGTAAAGCCCAACGCAAATTAAAAAGGTCATCTTTAGCCCACGAACCTTAATTGGGATATCCTCACTATTCCTCAGTACTTGAATGGACTTGCTTGCTATTGGGAAAGCCCAACAAATTTTATTATTACGAATCATGTATGCGGGATTTCTTTTTTTGGTAAATAAGAGAAAAAACCAACGGAAACTAAAAAGAAAAATAAGGAAACCCAACAAGTATTTACAAAGCCTACCCGACATACACGAACTAACCCACTTCTACTCAAGAAACCCCTACCCAAAAGCCCGCCCTCCCACAATCCGAGAGATAACTCACGCTCGTGCACAGAGAGGTTGCATTAGAGAACCTCACGAAAACCCAAACCTACAACACCACAAGGGAAAAAGGCCAATAAGGGATTCAATTTGTGGTTTTCAAAATTCCACGTCATCAGATTAGTTGACTCTACAAATCAACACAATTTTTTCTCATTTCTCTACAGATTGTCAGAAGCTTTTTCCAACGTGTTATGATTTCATTTTGCTTAAATACCTCATACCAAGCTAGCCATAAAATTCTTTCAATATGTGTATCATTAAAAACTAGGACTTTTTTGTTGTTATGAATAATATTATTCAAATTATTTAATCATTCCTAACCATACCAAACATTTCTAACATTTCGAGTTATCATAGCTTCACTCTTGAGTGAGAAAGTTATCGTGTGAAATAAATTTCCGGCCCTAGGTAGGCTGATTTGAGATGAAGCATTAATGCATCTTGGAGGTGGTGGTGGTGAAACATGCAATATGGAGTTGCGTAGGGCCAATTGTGTGCTTCTCAAACTAGAAAGTACCTTGTCGTAATAACCCATTAGGTGTAGCTTCGCCCATAGCGCATGTGGGTTGTCCTTTAATATGAAAGAAGATTTCCAATTTTTTATGTGCATGGCATAGTTTCTGAAGTAAGAGATGCATACTACCATTGATCATCAATCAATTCAAAACAGATGTTACGAGTTCTTGTCCTGACAATGCATGAATATTGATTTTCGGGATGATTTTGTTAATTAAGTGAGGTGAAGCTCTGGAGATGAAAACCATAGCGCTTATAAATTGATGATTACATAACCATAGGTCAAAAGCATCTTGTTCCTAATAATTACATAACAATAACCGTAGGTCTTACGTGAGATAGGTAAAGTAGTGCATATGTAATGGCCCGTGATTTGACCGACTATCTCCACTGTATTAACACGGGTCTTTTCAGCATGCTTTATCCTCACTCGCACGCACCTTGGAAAATTTCTCAGAAGGTCATCCATCCTGATCCTATTTTCGGACAAACGCATTTAAACTTTAAGTGTATATACGAGATATCACAGCATATAATTCATTATGCAAGATCATGGAGTGTGTATAATATCATGATCCAAGAATTTTGGATTAGACGTTTTGTAAATAGCAATTAACCTGTTATATTATAACTAACATTATTTTTTTTAATTGATCACTATATTTCAATTCAATCGAATTATGAATAAGAGTATGACTTATAAAAAAAATGCAGAAGAAGTGTAATTATAAATTTAATACCTGGGTAATGTACGTGAACTCAAACAAAACTATAAAAGTCCAGAGAAGAATCACATGCAGCATTTATCTAAGTAAATTAAATAGCTAGAGAGCAAATGGTTGGCTGGTCAAGTAGGATGGATTTTCTATCTCATGTAATCACACTTAGATTATCCATACCAATAAACCTACTTCTGCTTTTATTTTTTGTTCACGCCAGCTCGTGATCTCTAGTTTTAATTTTTTTTTTCACAGTAGAACTCTACATCAATTTCATGTTAGCTATGTTTTTTTAAAAAAAATATGACCATTGTACGAAATTTAGATATGATTTTGACAAAATTCAGAAATATTAAATTAATTCTTAACTAACCAAAATTATATTATATGATTACTTAAAAATTATATTAAAATAAAATAAAATTATATCAACTAAAGTTACTTGATTGAAAATTATACTAAAATAAAATACGAGTACATTAATCAATGATGCACAAGATTAGGGCTTCCTTAAGCGCTGCTTCTTTGGGAGATAAGTTATTTCTACGATCGACCAAGTACTTTAAGAATTTTTTGTTTACTCGGCGATGTGGCAGACATAAAGGTTAACATGTCAGAATTCACATTTTGGTGGTAGGTTTGTAATACATCATCCTCTTCAGGGTTTGTATCATCGGTTGGAGTGACTTTTGTCTTTCCTTTGGATGCTCTCTATTTTTTTACAGTCTCTCTGTCAGATGAACGTGACATTATAGATCTTTGACTCATTGGAGTAAAAAGGTCGATAGGAACTCAATCATTTTCCTCTTCAGTAGTTCCTGTACATTTAGAACTTTCACCACTCTTTATACATTGTGACATTTTTGAAGAGCCAACTATGAAACCCATTAATGTTTAGGATTCTATTTTAGATTATTGCTCATGATGGTTTCATACTTTTAGAATACCAAATTTTTTTCCAAATTATAATACAGTTGGTGAGCTTCTGTCATTATATATGAGTCCTACTATCCATTTTTTTGCATTTTTTATGCCCTGATGTATGTTGTAATCCACTTTATGCATAAACTAATGCATCATCAACTAAGTCTAATTTAACCAAGGTAAATTCAACTAAGACAAATTTAACTAAGGCCTCAATAATAATATACTTTTCGAACTCCACAAGGACATCAACAACCTATTGACCTTAAGATGGGCGATACATCATTGGAGAATAGTGAAGGAAGTGCTGTAAACAAATATTGAAATATTACAAAATATCTTACTCTTATTATATTAGGCATAGTAGAAATATCATACAGTCTTACAATCAGGTAGACCAAGGTCTTTGAGTCAAAATCAATGTATCTTTTGTGCAAACTAGGTCGATGATGTATTGGATGTTGAGGCATAGTTGTTGGTTGAACATATGTGAGAAATATCTTGGCTATAGGTATGAGAGAAAATATTGTTGAGGTATTATGGTTGTTGATAAAAATTGTGCTCGCATGGATAACAAAGTTATGCCGAAGTCTAATTAAATTTTGGACAAAGTGTTATTGGATATTTGGTGAAATTAGAAAGCATGTTACATTTCAGAAAGACTTTGGGTAGGCTGTGAGTGAACTTCTCAATTGAAATTATGATTAAGATCTAATTCTAAAAGTAAGTTCTCCCAATCATAATCATGTATCATGATCCAAAACTTGAAAATGTAATAGAGATTGTAGAAAGATGAGATGATGGATAAGAAAAAATAAAATGAGAATGACTTATATTTATAAAATTCTAAAATAATTTTTGATTATATAAATATTTTGACTCAACTTAAATCACATAAATTAGAAAATTATATAATTTTATGCATGTCAAGGAAGAAATGGAGACTCTACTAATAAGAGTTTGTCTCGTCATCTTAAAAAATTGCAGGATCCTCTACCCTGCTACGCATCGGGCTCCCATTGGCAGAAAACTCGCGCATTCATTGACACACACAGAGAGTTGCTTGTTAGGGACTCTCACAGAGAGCTCGTGCCATGCTTGAGATGCAGCTTTTTGCCATGCGACTTTTTTGATTTTTTTTTTAATTTACAAAAAACAAAGTATTATTTTTTTGAAAATTTTAAAAACTCTTTATACCATTTTGCACCATTTTTTTGAACAAAATTTTTTAATATTTTCTATAATTTTATAAAATTATTTGTATGTAATTATTCAATTTATATAGTTTAGATTGAGTCCAAAAATTTATGTAGCTAAAATTCGTGTTGGTATTTAAAGCATTTTTTAAATTTTATTTTTGAAAATTCTATTTTGTAAAAAAATATTTTTTTTGAAAATTTTAAAAAATGTACAAAAATTATACAAGTTTTCACCATTTTGGTTAGACTGATATTTTGTAATAATTTTATAAAATTAATTTTATATAATAATCTAATTTATGTTATTTAAATTATGTCATTTGAAAAAAAATATGTTATTTGATATAATTATCTAATTGAAAATTTTTATGTACACATATATTTATGTAATTTTTGCTAGTTTAAGATAACTTAATATAAACTTTACGTCAACATTAACCCTAACCCTAACCCTAATCTTACATATTTTAAACCTTAAACTTCATTTAATTTGTAATTTTATGTATTTGGAATTCGAATTATTTATAAGTAATTTTTATCTTACAAAATTATTATTTTGGTTGGTTCAAAATTATTTTTAACATTTATAAACTCGAACAAAATCATATCCAAGTTTGATGTAGTGATTGTATTTAAAAAAAAACTATGTTGATATAAAGCTGGTATGGAATTATTGTAGCGAATTTGCTGTTGTGAAGAAAAATTAAAGCTCGGACTCTCGAGTTGCCGTAGACGAAAAATAAGTTTAGAAACTCCATATTTGGGACTCGCTGATATTATCCCCTGTATTTCTCATATGAAGTATTATGTCACGTACTTTATTATTTTATTACTTTTTTGGCCCTTGTGCCCTCTAGAGTGCATACAATTAAGTACGTAGCTTGTGCTTGGAATGCCAGAATTGTCGCCCCTCTACCTTAATTTATTCCCCTATGGCCTACACTATCTATCTTTTAACTCTAAGATCTCAAAAAGTGCTTTATATTGCTATGAAAATGTTTTTTATAAGTATATTGCTATAAACTATTAGAAACCATGATTCCCCATCCCTATCCCAGGTTGTCTTTCCTATATAATATTCCATAATTGAAATGATTATTTGCAAGTCCATTATCATCAATTGGAAATAAAAAAAACATATTATTGCCTCACTTCCCTTTATTCAAACATTTTCCACATTTAGATAGCTTTTTTTTTCAAATCTAGATATGATATAAGGGTTTTTATTATGTAGAGTAATCTATATTTAAGTTCAATAAAACTACACAGTGACAAAACTCGGTATCAATTTCAACCTAATTGTATTTTTGCAATTCAAACTTTAAACTTTTGTAGAAATTGGAGCAACAATTGTTGGTTGTTTAAGTGTGCAACAATCATCGACAAATATTTATACCAATCAATAAAAACTTTGTTTTAGTTTAATTAAAAAATTAAATTTGAATCATTAGAAATATAATATTTTTTAAATATTTGTTGACTCAAATTCGAAATAGTCAATTTAGTATTGTCTGAATATTATGTTTCATAAAAAAAAATATGTAGTGGTCTCGTTCAGATACGTAATGTTCAGATTCTTGCTTGGATTTCAAAATATGCTAATGTGCCATAATTAGAACCCATCATGACTAATTTATTTAGACTATACATCAGTTTTTATAATTAATTCCACCAGTGGTGTCGAGAATTAGAGGAGAATGGATAGGGGGGCGATGATCCAATAATTTGACCATGTACTGCTTGTCCATTGGCTGTTGGATGATCTCATAGTCAAAGATAAATTTTCAAATTTGTTGATTCAGAATTTCCTAATGGAGCCTGTTTGAGCATTACTTGATGGTGCTTGATGTTGATCTCTACCTTTTTCCACCTTAGTTAATTGGATATATCTTAAGAATCTGTTTCGATCTTGATCAGATAATAATTAGAATCACTCCTGCCTATAGTATGAAACACCAGGTACTTTAAATAAATAATCGTACTGGTTGTAACCATCAGAAATTGAGTTGATCATTGATAGATTAGTCCAAATTAGTACTAAGTAAGATCTCTGAAAAATAATTAAATTTTATAAATAAATATTTACATTGTTGTATTTCAGACACGAGTTCTCTTCGTTAAGTTAAAATAGTTCCTTAGATAATTACAAATATTTTAATAATCATATTGTATGAGATATAATCGTGTTAGACAATAAATGTGATTTGTGCAAAAAAATTATCGGATTTCTTTCTTATATGGATTACATTGACCTTGAATTCCTAAACAAATGTATTTTATAATAAGGTCTGGCCTGCTGTCACCTGCCTAATCAGTAAATAATAATATTTACTTTTCCCAAAATTAAATTTCATCAAATAATTTCCAAAAAAGAGAGAAAATAATAGTTACAGATTTATACTTTTCTAGCATTCATAAAATAGTTACAATCGTACCACTTTCTCCTTCTAAGGTGCATATTTATTAGGAAATTCGTACGTAAAGAGAGATGGAAGTAAATTAATATATATGGACCAGGACCACGTTGAAGATGGAAGGGATATGGCTTAGACCACCCGCACGGGGGGGGCCGTGCGCCCTGGGCGGGCCACGTGTCACCCCCCCATTGGGCGAGGCGGGGCGCCTCCCTGACACGCGCCTCGCCCTCGCGTGTCAGGGGGGCGAGCGGCGCCCCAGACGCGCGACCTCGACCTGGGTGACGTGGCCCGCTCTGATTGGGCCACGTCACCCAGGTCGAGTTATTTATTTTTTTTTTTAAATTTTTTTAAAAAATTGAAAAAAATCGAAAAAAATCGAAAAAAATCGAAAAAAATTTATAAAATTTCTTTTCAACATTTTCGATTTTTTTGTCCAAATGAAAATTTTTTAATTTTTTTTTATAATTTTTAACAATTTTTTGAATCCAGATTACGAGTCTTTTTCGGTAAAAAAACAAACGTGTGGTCCAAATTTAAAGGAAAAACGTGTGGTTCAAAATCATTTGAAAATTCTATAAATTGATACAACTCATTCATAACTTTTCACACCAAATTTTCTCCTCCTTTTTCCTTTAGAAAAAAAATAAGTATGGATCCGACTATAGCGAATTCTGATAGTTCAGATTCTAGTTCGGAATTTGAGTTTAATTCAGAAGAGGATGAAGAAACGCTAGTAGCCAATTATATGCAGCAATTACAAGCCGCATTGGAAGCCAACATTCATGCCGAAGCGGCGGCTATTCGACGGTGGCACGCTGCGTCGATTCGTAGTTCCTTTTGTAATTTGTTGAATTTCGTAGTTCCTTTTGTAATTTGTTGAATTTCGTAGTTCCTTTTGTAATGTGCAATTTTAAATAAAATTTCCATTTCGTAAAATTATTTTTGTGGTTGTGGTTCGAATTTTTAATTTACCGTATTCGAAAAAGCACGAAAAAATATTCGAGTTTGATACAGTTAGCTGTATTTTAAAAAGCTGAGCTGAAAAAAAAAAGCTGATGTGGCGCCCAGGGCACGGACTGTAGCAGGGGCAGGGGTGTGGGCTGAAAAACTGAGAGCAGGGTCACGCTGACGTGGCGCCCAGGGCACGGACTGTAGCAGGGGCAGGGGTGCGGATGGTCTTAGTCAATACAGTGTAATGGCTGACAGTGGTCAAATATAAACAAATGGCAGCTACATATTTGACTAAAAGGGAACAACCAAATTTAGGTGTGGATTTGAGGAGACAGATACAAAAAAAAAATTATTATATATAATTTTTCATTATTTACACTTATGATATAGAAATGATTAGAATGCGATGTGTCATCAAATAGAAGAATTGGATTAATGTAAGCTAATGAGTATATTTGGTTTTAGGTTTAGACAATCTTTGTCACCCAAAACATGATCAATAAAGGATCTAGGCCTTGTTGTCTTGTTTTCTTGCTTCCCGCCTCCTCTCGCTCCCTCTTATTTCTAAAATTTCTTTTTTCGGCTCAAACATTTACATCGAATATTTTTAGTCATATTTTAATGATACATTATTATGACAAAATTTTTTAATTCGTAAAAAATAGTTCAATTTTTTAAAAATAAATTAAAGTTTTTTTTATCACTATGATTAATTCTTACTAGTATCTTAAAATACCTTTTGGAGGTGAAAAAATTGCAGCACTTTTGAGCACAGAGAGGAGCCAGAGAATGTACACTAACATCAGACATTTTTCTGGCCGACCTTCTTTGGTTCCTTTGTTTTTTTTTTTTTTTGGTTCCTTTGTTTGTGTGTCTTAGTTTAGCACTTGATTTTGTCAGGGAGAGGGGCTAATCCCATATCTAACAAAAGAAGATTCTCTCATTATCACTCACTAATCATCATTAGTGGCCCTTCCTTTGTCGCCAAATCGGACCATGTTCTCCCTAAACAGTGACATAATAAAGGGGAATGGGCTCCACATTACACCTGCAATTAATGAAAGCGTCCTATGTGATTACTTTTGTTTAGAAAGGTAAAATAGAATAGTCAGAACCCTATAAGTAGATTAATGTTTTTCTAAAGATTTTTTTTAGCAAGATTACACGTAGTCAAATTTGATTCTTCGACTTCCATTACCTCGTCTAAAGTCTAGATCATTAGGTCAAATGTAAATTGGGAGCCAATAGATTAATGTTACAATTGTTACATATTAATCAATTTTGATCTCCTGACACAATATCCATTATATTGAAGACAGAAGACCGTACAACCCTGATGATTTAAATTAATTTAAAGGATTGCCAACTATATATTTGTGCAAACATATTTTTTCACTGAATTCCGCTTTCTAATTAGCACTTCAATCAATTGACAAGATCTTGTATTCTTTAATTAAGAGATTTTTAATGGTATTATCACTCCAATGTTATTAGTTATCATCACATTGTTAATCACAGATCCATAAAATACATCCATATATGACCCTTTTAATTAATCTAGTATTATCAATTATTCAAATTCCATTATTTTTCTGTCAATGGTCAACACCAAACAAAGCTAAAGAAGATACATAATTGTCCATTTTTTTCAGGCTACATAGCGGCTAAACTGCCAACCCTAATTTAGCTATTGCCAGTGCCACTCACATAAATTTCACCCTGCAATAATAAACACTTAGAGATGTCCATGAAAAGCAAGGCAAGTTGCAGAAGTCAGCAGGTCCCTAATCTGAGTTATATATTCAGAATTAAACCGATACTTTAATTATGACCTGTTCCAGTCCTAAACTTCGGGTTTCACCTACAAATTTTCTCTTTTGTTAGTACCTAATTATTGCATGCATGATTTATTTTTCTTCCACTGAAAAGAAAATTATTCTATTATTGTTCAACTGGGGATCCATATTTTTATTTCGGTTGAATTTCATTTCAACACAATGTGCTTTTTCGCGTTGTTATTCCAAAATATTTACGGTTCAAATTTTTTGGTCATGTGATAGAAGTTTTACTTGTGATACACCTGTTAATTCACTTACATGAATTATTTATTGAGTGATATCATATCATTAATATTATTTGTATGGTCATGCAACATAACTAATTTTATCTACATGTAGTATCTTTTCTTTCATGACGGGTAAGAGTTAGATAGTAGTTACTGTTACAGTTCATTAGAAATCAACAAAAATACGGATCAATGTTTTTATATTACTTGGGATGTGGAATTGTTAAAATTCGCGGGCAAAAATACCAAGCAGGGAATTATGATTAGAGTCCAAAGAATTAGTGGTATATGAAATTTAAAGTATTTCGCATCATCGTCAGGATCCACATTCTCCTGCAGCCATTATCATTTTCAAAAAAGCAAATCTGCTCCATATCCCATAAAGTTAACATGAGATTCACGCCATGACTCCAATTTAACTGTACGAGGTACAAGACAAAGTAGAGCAAAAAAGAGGAAAATGACCCTTCATTTCATCTACTAGGACCCTTCTCTGACATACTACCCACTACTACTATAAAAAGATTGCGACATGCAACTTAGGTGTGGAATTGTTATACTAGCGATTCTCGTAACCTGACTTGTAACCACAATTTAATAGACCTTGTATGAAGATTTTGATTAAGGTTTCGTATTTTAGAAAATCCTCGGGTCGAAGGATCCTAAATCATGTAACCTGGCCACGTTTTAAGTTTTTTTGGGAGCTAAACTGTAAACTTTTTTTTATCATTTTAAAAAGTGAACCGCTAGTTAATCATAATTGGTGGTTCTGAGACTTGCCTTGGAATTAGTGGTTATGATTTTGTTACATATGTTTGGAACTGTAGTATCGATAGTGTCTGAACTATGACCGGATGTTATAGAACCGTTGTCATCCTTAACATAATTTTATTTCGTTATGGAAGTGTAATTTTTTTTTGAATTTTTCACCGGTTCTGGAATTTTAGTTGTTAGAATGGAAGTAAACTTTACATATGGTAGGTCTGTACTGAATTTTAAATACTAAAAATTAACGAAAAAAATGAAAGGGTCCGAAGTTGATCACTAGTTTATCCCAATAGGCAATAACAATGAATATAAATTTATCTTTGAAAATCCAGATGGCGAAAAAAATTGGTGGGCCACGGAAATCCAAGCAGTGAGCTGTTGCCTTTCGGACAAGTCACTTTTTACGAGACCGGTAGCCCATTCCTATCACAGATCGAACAAGAACCGATGTGGTCTTAGTATCAGTGGAATAATAAAAAATTGTATAAACCAGCTAATCTATATGTTAAATTTTAGGATTTATGAGTATTAAATATTTATTAATTTTTTGCACACTATATTCATTATGGAATAGATGATTTAATTGATATTATTTATATTAATAATGAATATTTTATTTATTATATATATTCTTAGAGAACTCTGATATTATATTTGGTCAAGAATAACACAGTATAAATAATTTGAGAAATTTTTCAGTGTGTTTGTACACTAAAAAAATCGTGTATCTCTGAAAATAGTTGGTCAAATTATATAATGTTATATTACATGTAAGATATAATGAGTATCTAGATATATGATAAGTATCTTATATTAGTTACATGATAAATATTTAATGCACCACGGTTCAACAAATTCATCTGTACGCAGATTTACATTTGATTCATAATATATCACAATCAAATAAAAACCAAAACAATTTGAACAAGAATTATCATGAAGTTTTTTCTTCGACTAATTTTTTTTTTCATTTTAAGGCGAACTGATATACAACTTAAAAATATGAAAATATCTGCAAAGATGGTTATAAATATAGTTGTTGTAGTTTTTTTTTGGTGAAGAATAGTTATTGTAGTTTGTTGATGCCATTTTCTTAATTTTCAAATGTGAGCTGAAGTGACAGTTTTTTGTTTTTATATTGCATAATTATTCGTGTGGTTATGAAACTGAGAGGTAATTTGCGTATGACAGCTGTGGTCCGGATGTCAAATAATTTAGTTATCACCAAAAAAAATAATAATTTAGTAATGTATCTATATATCGACTATTAATGGTTCATGAATGTGACTACATTGTTATTTTTTCAAATCGGATTATAAAATATTATGTCGCTATAATTATCAGATACAAAGAATGGAATGTGTATAAGTTACACGACATTATCTGTTGGATAAATCTATTTTCCATATGCATGTCTCATGTAAATATTTGAATTAAATAATATTTTTAATATTTACAAATAATATTTCAATTTTTTATATGTAACAAATATTTTAACATTAAATTTTATAAATTTCTAGATTTCAAAAATAATTAATTAAATTTAAGAATTTTATTATCGATTGATACAACTATACTTTATCTCCCAACCAGTATTTCTACCCATTTCTATATCCTGATATCCTTTTAAAGTGCAATATATAGTTTTTTTTCTCACATGTGATGTGCAATGTTTTTTCCGGTACCTTATAATATTCAATAATTAAAGATCACTTATTCAGATAACCAGGGCTAGGGGCCATGGCATGCAGGTTTATAGTACCATTCAGAAAAAGAGAGAGGGGCAGAACTGCCACGGTCGGCGTTAAATGGCGGGTAGCCGACTTCTTTGAATATTTGACATTTATTTGCAGCAGCAGTCAACAAAATAGAATTTAGTTATACATATCTGTATATTATTGGTTTATAAGAGGAACCCAGATACCGAACTAGTCGTTCGAGGTAGGTAAAAATTTTAAGATACAATTAATCTGCGTGTTCCACGGGCTTGAAAATTAATGCTTTTAATTTAAATGAAATAATATCTTTACTGGTTAACCTAAGTGTCTATAAATTTTAATAATTAATTATTATTATTATTATTATTATTATTATTTGGAACAATAAATCATGTTTCTGAAACCGGAGTTCTACCACGACCGGCCTGACAAGATCTGATTTACAGTAGTTAATGGAGGCGGCAGAATATCTTTTTTCTGCGTTCTTTCCGGCACTTCTATACATTGTAGAACAAATATGAAGGGATGTAATTTGGTTCTTTTCTAAAATGGTTTTAATATTCATGATAAATTATGAAAATGATACACAAAATTTTTTAATTACAACCTTGACTAGGACCGAATTATGAAAAATGTAAACATGCCTACCAAGTCATAGAAAAAACCCTTCTCTTTGTCACTTACTGATTTTTTCCGTAACTTGATTTTTTAAAAAATTTATAAAACTCCAACCAACCTTAAGTAGAAAAACTCAAGTTGAGAATAACCAGAAACGTGTGACTTAAAAAAAGAGTTGGAGTACAAGTATTGCGAAAATTTTTGAAAATCAATATTTTGGTCAATTAATTTTTTTTAATAAACACAATTTTTTGAAATCCACGTTGTGGGAAGCAGCCAAAGGTAGTTTGTCGATATTTCGTCCCCTAAAATACCTTATTTAAAAAAAAATAGATTCTTAAGATGAAACAACATTTACGCACAAATAATTTACTATGATTTAAATTATCTTTCAGTATGATTTTTTGGGTACACGTCAAATTTGCACATATAATAGAGTCATAAAATTAATTAGATCTAATACAATTATGATATATAGATATCTATTATGAATTAAGCAATTCGTTTGATTTAAAGATCAATTCAATACTAAGAATATTCTCGTCTTCAATTAAACAATTTATTTAATTTATTGATCAATTTACCACTAAAATTAACCTCATCTTAAACTAATCAATTTTTTTAATCTATGAGTAATTTCGTTTTGTTGAGTAATTAAAATATGGCATAGAAAATAGGACATAGCTCCTAATGAACTAAAATTTTGCACGCATGACTCCCGAAATATACCTAATTTTTGGGAAAAAATTCTAAAAATTAAAAAATAAGTTAAAAAAATTGTGAGTGTCTAAGACATGGATTTGTTTCCATAACTTAGTCACAAACGTTTTTCTCTTGACTTGGTCTAACTCAAGAAAAAAAATTGATGTGTAAAGTGGACATTACTTTCATAATTTAAACAATTTAATACTTTTTTCGTGATTTGTTATAAGCAAAATCTTCACCTATCTGTATTATAAGCATTTCGAATATAGTTGTCACAAAATTGAGGGGATTTATATATGAATATACCGTTCCTTCTCTTCCCCTTCTCTTCCCTCTCTACTCTTTTTTTAGAAGAATTCGTCTCTCTACTCACTTTCGGCTAATCGGCACATGATGGCACAATTAAGACGGCAACTGCGCCACCTTAGAGCCGTCACTTTCAGGGCTTACTATAGAAAGTGCTAAACACCAAAATGTATCAACTTTTAGGTACAGTTTCTGTCTTCCCGGATCATTGTCTACTTTATACCCTTGTTAAATATATATTTCTAATCTTTCGATATCATTTTTAAAAAACGCTTGTTGCCGATGGGAACAATATCGGACTAACTTTTAATGACGTATTTTTCATTACAAAATTGAATTTACATTTGATTGATAAAACATACAATTTTTACTACCAACTTATCCGTGTCCTGACAATGAGAAAGAAAAACCGAGAAAATCATTATATTGGACTTTATATGTCAAGTTTGACTTGTTTGACTACATTTTTATATCATATTTGAGATCTTATTTAAAAAGTTATTCTTCTCGTAGTGTAAACTCTCATTAGCGATTTCGTTTAATGCATAACAATATGGAACAATCCATCAATATTCAATATCCAAAAAACCCAAAATACTAATTAGGGATGAAACTCAAATTTCCAACAAGGAGTGGAACAAGAGATTGAGTTCTGATCGGAGCAATTGCCAAGTATAAAAATATTATTCATGCACGTACGAATACATGCACAGAGAATGGATTAAATTGTGATCATCAAATCATCGAGCAAGAATTGGACACCTAACCCAATGAAAGGGAGGAGGATAGACAGGCCACGTTCCTTGGACGAGAAAAGAGTATTCGAGGCAACGTTAATATGCTCACGATGCTTCCATTTTTGCATGAGACATAGTGCATGGCTATCGCAGCGATGGTTGGATTGATGCGATGTTTGAGGTCTGGTGAGAATAATTTAAAAGTTTATTATCATGTCAAAACTTGCCCTATTTTTTATTTTAAAAATCGATTATTAAGATTTTTTTACTTCATTCAATTTTTATATCTCACTACTAATAACAATCAATGATGTAATAATTTTCAATCTGCAATACGCGCTAAGTGGAGACGCCTTGACGAATGAAGATGCCTACTTCCACGTCCTCTTTCTCTCAAGCGACTAATATTTCTCTAGATGCCCTCTAGCTCCAACGCTGCCTTGAAGCTCCCTCACTATCATTATCTGAATAATGATAAGGGTGAGCATTTCGGATACTCCGAATTCGAATATCCGAATTTATCATTATCCAAAATTGCATTTTTTGTATCCGAATCCGAATCCGAATAATGAATTACCCGAAATATAGAATCCAAAATTATTTCAGATTCGAATTTGGATAATCCAAATTATCCAAATTTAAAATTAAGCGACTGGTCATCCGAAACTTATTTCATGGACATAATGCCAAAAAATTGAAACAGATCTATAACCTTCTAACACAAACTTACTTTCTTTTTATCCATTTCCACTGCACGAAGTTCGTCGTCAATGGTCACATTCAATTGTTGTTCTTCTGTGAACAACATAAACAATCCAAAGAAGAAAAAGAGAAAGAAGAACTCCATGAATTAATAATCAATAAAAATGCATAAAAAGGAAGTCTCCGTAGTATTTCAAAGTGACCAAAAGCACAAAAACAACGTTCATCCTCACAAAATATCATTACCCAATCCAAAAGAAATAAGGTTCAAATTACAACAATTCAAAAGAGTCATCCAAATTCAACACAAGGAGCAAAGGACACTGGTATTTGAATTCTTCCGTAACTTATCAATATGGACTCTTAAACTCCATAAAGTTTTTGTATACTTCCATTCCCATGGAAAAGTAACCTGTAACTAAAAGTATATATAATAAATTATTAGTGTATGAAAATATGATTGAAATAGCTTAAGGAATATAAACATTCCCATCTTTAAGCTCTTCTACTTCTTCGAAATCCTCTACCACATTGATATGTGATAAAGCCAATCTTGAGTGCATAAGAGAGATTCTATAATTCTATGAGATAATGAGCTCCTAAATACATCGAATATTTGTCCTCCTTTACTAAATGTAGCCTTCGAAGCAACAATAAAGATAGGTATAACTAGAACAACGTGAACCATGTGACTAAGAATGGGAAATCTAGAGCTCAAAACCTTCCACCATGATAAAATGTCAAATTCATCACCGTCATCGTGTTCAAGATCCTCTCCCAACTACGTCTCTAACTCTGATTTAACACTTTTGCCATCTCCAAGTTCTTAATTCTTGAAATGTTTAGTCATTTGAGTTGTCATGAATTCATCATCATCATCATCATTAGCATCTACATATGTATTCCATATTTTTTCTTTGCTACCAACTCCAACATGACTTGATGACACAAGTTGTGATTATACTCATTGAATAATTCGTACAAAGTACTCTTCACTTTCTTAAGTAGTCGTTCTCCTTTTTCATCCAAATACATGTCCAATAAAGTAAATCTCAAAAATCTTAGTTTCTTCCGAGGATCAAGAACTACTGCAATGTACAAAATATGCTCATTTTGTCCTCTTCCTAATATGTTTCATACTTTTCAACCATTGGCTTTGCCATCATTGACAAGTCAAAATCATCACCATCTTTCCATTTTTGGAAAATAGCATACAAATTAGCAACATCATGAAAGAATGAATGAGAATCATTACCATCGTAGTCAATTTGCATGCAAACAGCATGGTATCTCAATCTGACAACTATTAATGATTGAGGGAATAATTAGTATTGAATAAATATTTGTTTAATTATTATATTTCTAATTATCTTTATTTTCCTTATCAACAGTTAGATTTTTCAAAAATATATATTTTTTCTATGATTTCCACAAAAAAAACTACCAATTATTTATCCCCTAAAAAAATATCCCCGTTGCCGCCCCCATAACACCACCCCCATTTCCAAAATCCACATCTTCCCTCATACAACAAAAACCAAATCCCCCTAATCCAAAACTCGCCAAAATTGAAAACCCCAAAAACCAAATCCAATCCCCCCGTCGTCCCATAAACAAAAAAAATTCAGACAGAATTACAAGTTTGTCCCCAACCCAATCCCGTTGCCACTGTCCCCCAACCCAAACTAAATTTTACCCCCATACATTATACATCATACAAACTCCACCCTACCCACCCACCACAAATAATTATAATTCAAAATCTACTTCTGTTCTGATCCCCCCAGAAGGTATCAACGATCTCGTCAACATTATTCCTTCATGTAGTCCATCTCCTCCTCCTCCTTTAATAGGGACTATAATATTAGCATTGTTGTACTGTAATATTGTTACAAATATACTATAATATTGGTACCGATATATTATAATATTGGTACCAATATACTATCAACATTGTTTTGTCATGATCCCAATTACAACAATATTGATACTAGTGGTTGTGTATAGTATTCATTAACATAATATTGGTACTATTATACTATAATATTGGAATTAATGTACTATAATATTAGTATCGATGTACTGTAATATTAGATATTATGTTGCATAATACAGAGTTTGATGTGCTTGTTATTTTTGTGACTAGGTTATGTGCGTTGTAAGAAGATAAAGAAAAAGAGAGAGGAAAATGACATTACCAAAAGATCTAAGGAAAACGTTAGTAAGAAGATAATGGTTGGTTCTGCAGAAGGTGTAATATTTTTAAAAATTTAAAATTTAAATATTTTGCAAGTTATTAATTTTTTTGCATGATTTTAGAGATTATATAATATTTTAAATGATTAATTTCTCTTTTTTATGCTTTCCATAACTATATTCCCTACTTTTTAGGATTGTAATTAAATAATACTATACCAATTATACTTTTAAGCTTTCCATACCTATATTTTGTATTTTTAGGATTGTAATTATATACTACTACTATCAATTATACCCTTATGGTATAGATACTACTCTTTAGTCCCTACCATGAGAATTAACATTTGTCCCCACTGAATCTGAACTTCTCTTGATACCCTCTAGATGTACTATCGCTTTGAAGCTCCATGTGTTGTCTGATAATGTCAAAAATGAATATAAGAGTTCAATAAAAATAAGCTTAGGTTGTACTACAGTTAATTTAATTTTGGTACGTAGATATACTTGGTGAATAAATTCGGGTGCCACTACTCATGTAAGTGTGTTTATGTAGGATTATCTAAATCGCCGAATGCTAAATAATGGTGAAAGACTTATTTATGTGGGTGATGATAAATCAGCTCAAGTTGAAGCAATAGCTGTTAAAGATTGGACACTATTTAGATCTTTTAAAAATATTTGTGGTACCATCATTCAGACAGAATTTGATTTATCTTCCTGCATTGGACAAATCTGGTAATTTTTGTTCTTTCAGAAATAGAAAATTCAGTTTGCTTCATGATTCAAATTTGATTGGTTTTAGTTCTTTGTCAATTTACGACAATCTATATTTTGTTGAAATAATTGCTTCATACAATCTATCTCTGTAATTAAGTACACGACCTCATAAACAAAAATTGACTAATAAGAATTTAAATTTGTTATGGTACAAAAGGTTAGGTTATATCTCTTGAAAGAAGATAGAAAGATTAAGGTCAAGCAAAATTTTAGACTTTTTAGATTATGCAGATTTTGATGTTTGCATTAATTGTATAAGGAGAAAGACAACCATCAAAAGAGATACGAGGCTAATGGAGCTGTGGATACATATATGTCATAGATGATTAGAATGTTCAACAATATTTTATAATGTTCACAGATGATTTTTCAAGATATGGATACATATATCTCATAAGTAAAAAGTTACAATCATGGGACAAACATGTTCAAAAGTTTTAAAACCAAAGTTGAAAACCAATTAGGCAAAAGAATTAACATCGTTAGAGGTAGTGAATACTATGGTAGATATGATGGTTCAAGTGAACAACATCAGGACCATTTGCTAGATTTCTAGAGGAATGCGTATCGTCCCTTAGTACACCATGCCTGGCTCACATGCTATGAATGGTGTTGCTGAAAGATGAAATAAAACACTTATGGATATGATAAGGGATATGATTTCTCACTCTACCTTACTTAAATCACTCCGAAGGAGAGACACTCAAGACTGCAACATACAAACTGAAAAAATTTCTAACTAAGACAACAACCAAAACTCTGTATGGAATTTAGACATGTAAATGACCTAGTTTGAACCATTTTCATATATGGGGATGTCCAGCTGAGGCAAGGCCTTATAGGTCAAATGAAAAGAAACTAGACACAATGACGGTTAATTTCTATTTTATTGATTACTCTGAAAGATCTAAGGTTATAAGTTCCAAGATCCCACATCTAGATCAATTTTTAAGTCGAGAAATGCATGGTTCTTTGAGGATCTTAAGCTTAGGGGGAAGATCAAGTAAGGGACATTTCTTTTGAGGAGGAATCATGCACGATTCCTAATGTTCCTTTTAATAATGTGCAAATTTAAATACCATTATTATACAAGAAAGACATATAGATCCTCATGAGGACAATGATGAGCAACCTTATATTCCAGATGAGATAATCATTCTTGATGAACAAGATGTACCACCTCAAGAACCTATGTCGTTAATGAGATCTACTAGAGAAAAGAGAAGTGCATTATCACATGACTATCTTGTATTTTTCCATGAACATGCGTATGATATTGGAGTTAAGAAAGATGACCAATCAACTTCAAAAAGACCATAGAAAATTCTAAATCTCTTTAGTGGATAAATGCCATGACTGAAGAAATAAGATCTATGAAGGACAATGACGTTTGAGATCTTGTCTCATTGTTTGAAGAAGGATTCCAAGGGTAAAGTAGAAAGATATAAGGTCCATCTTATCGTAAAAATTCTGCACAGAAATAAAATATTGACTATAGAGAGACCTTCTCTTTATAGTCAATACCTGTACGTGCTAACTTGAAAGGGAGTGTAAATAATTCTTATTATATTAGAGTCCTAGTTGTATTAAGAAGGTGTATCAGTCATAGTTGACAAGTATATTAGACTACATAATTTGAAAAATCCTAGAAAGTCTGAATGAGTTTCCTGTAATATATATGTAAATAGTTGCTCTAATGAAAGTCTAAGTGAAATAATTTTCACAATATCTAGTTAACTAGCTTTGTTAAATTATTTTTGTATTTTTAGATTTTTAATAATGAGTTCAAAATATCAAAACATTGTACAACAAAAATATACTCCCTAGATTCACATCCCCCGATAAATATATGTTACAAAATTTCAATAAACTATAATACTATTTCCGAAGATAAGTACTATTAGAAAAAAATTTCTTAACTGGTTACTTATCGCCACTTTAATATTTGTAAAGTGATTTTTTTTAAAAGTGATAATATCTATAAATTGATAAAAAGTCTCGCTATTAAATCAAGATTAGGTATAAAATATGAAACTACTCTATTGTGATAACTTGTACTCTTTCAAAAAATGTTAATATAAAGTTTTTTGTCTCTAATTTTGTATAAAGTGATTTTTTTAATATATATATATTTACGTATTTTATAAAAAAATTAAAATGCTAGTTTGCACTAGATTTGCTTGTTTGATAACTTTGACATTATCTTCAAGTTATCTTTACAATTATCGTCTCATTGTACAAACAATATTTCAATTGACATAACATTTTTAGTAATACTACGTAGGCAGAGCAGATAGACTAACTAGACCACACTAAAACTGGACCGGAAAAATTGGGACCATTTTTTGAAATTTTTCTCAAATTGGACCAGACTAAAACTTAATTCGGTTTGGACCAGAACTAGACCATTTGGTCTAAATCAAAACTAAACTGTGAAACTATAAAAGAGAAAAATCAACACAAATAATAGCAAAAAATTATTACTTTGACCACGCTCAAGTATCCACAAATTTTATTAATAAAGATTATACTTTATCTCATAGAAAATTTGAATAGAAGATATTATTGATGCAATTTTGAATCAATGAAGTAAAAGTACAAGTAAGGTGGATAATGATGATAGTTAGAAAATACCTAAAATCTCGATTCCTGACATTAAGGGTGAGCAAATAAATCGAAAACTATTAAAGTGGACCAAACTAGATTAGAAAAATAGACCAAACAGAACCAAATAGAAGAATAGTCCTCTTTGATTCAAAGAATATAAAAAATTGATTTTTGGTCCAGTCCAAATTCTATTTGTTAAAAATTAAAAAAATTGGAATCAAATTGCAAATTTGCTAATTAAATAAAAAAATCTTAAAATGCCACAGACGAGTAACATTCCCTAGGCCTAGACGAAACTCCCAAGGCCCCTAATTAAAAATAAAACCTCTCCTGACGGTCGACATTTCTCTCACCACCGACAGCGATACGCCTCTCAGCCATCAATGCCTACCTCTCAGCCTTAGACCTTCTCTCGACACTCTCCTTGTTTTCTCTAGTTCGACACTTCTCTCAGTCTCTACTTTCTACCACAGCATGCCCTTAGCTGCCATAGCTTTCCGGTTCGGCCATCGCACTCCTTCAGCCACATATCGTCTATTATCAGTATCTCCTACTTTGCTGCCTAAGTTTAAGACTTATTTAAATTATAGGTGTTTAGTTTACAAATTTTTAAATTAAATTAGGGTTAAAAAATTAGAAATTTTTTAAATTAATATTTTTTTATGGATTTAAGTACGTATGCGATGATTTCTCGTATATTGATTGAATATTAAAAAGGGTTTATATGCACCATAACCATGGGTTTGAACATCAGGATGGGTTTGGTAACTCATGCTTTTTTGTTGTTGATGATGGGATTGAACATTGAAAATTTGTTGCTACTCGTGATCCAAGTTAGGGTGAGATCCAAACTTTGGTTACTACTTGTTTGTTTGTGAGATCCAAACTTCGGGCAGTTCTATTTTTTTGCTTGTATGTTCATAGTTCAAACATTGGGACGGTTTGATTATTGTTTAGGGGGTTTGGTCATTGTTTTGTCAAATTTATTTACATGGATATTCATTTTTGTGTTGTGTGTGTGTATTTGGTTTAATTGTTGTTTCAGTTTGGTTGCTATTCAAAATGGGAAGATTCAAAGTTCCAAGATCTAACAAGAGTGGTTTAGATGAAGATTTAGAAAAGGAAATTGTGGCTAGTTTGTAAGAAAAAGGAGCATATTCAAAACCAAAGAAAAATAATTTAAGAGCGGTAGTATAGAATGACTATGAAAGATTCTAAGATAATCAAAATAGATGGGAGGTGAGATACAAACTGTTTAATTGTATTTGCGGGTAATCCTAGTAAAAATGAGACTTCAACATTAACAGAGTACATCGATGTGGAATGTTAAAAGAGGTCTCGAGTTAACTCTAATCAAACTCAACTGAGCATGATGAAGTCCTATGCTGGTGACGATGCTATCTCATTTTGGAAGTATGATCTTATAGTTGCTAGAAAAAGATTGATGAGTTGCCTTTCAAGCTTGTTGATGGGTGGAGATTTATGAGATTTGTTGCCTCATGGTTTACTGTTCAACGTGATTGTTTAAGGATTTTTCCTGAAGAGAAAGATAAGTTTATGGTATTTCTTAAAAGTTTCAGACAAATGTTGTGTATTATGACTAATACTTGGACTTTTATGCAATCTTTGTACAACTTTATCGTTATGCATTACATAGATGCAAACTAGAATCTTTACAATAAGTTATTAAGCTATTTGCCTATTAAGTCTCATAGAAGAATAGATCTTGCTAGTGCAATTGAGAAGATTTTTTATTCTTGGAGGATTGATAAACTTTTTACCATCATGGTTGATAATGCAAGTTCTAATAATACAGCCATTAGAGAACTTAAGGATAAATATGGTTTAAAAGAAGGAAGTGTTCTTAGTGGAGAGTATATGCATATGAGATGCATGGCACATATTCTCAATCTTGCTTGTGTGTCATGGTTTGAAATTAAAGGATGCACCAATATATGTCCTTCGTATTTGTCAAGCTGTGAGGTATGTAAAACATTCCTGCTAGGTTAAAGTTGTACAAATATTGCATGGCTATGAAGGGTGATCAAAGTAAGGTAGAATTAGCTTTGGATGTCAAAAATAGATGAAATTCTACTTACTTCATGTTAAATGGAATTTTGAAGCATAAGAAAGTTTGGAAAAGGTTTAACAAAGAAGATACATTTTTTGCATTCGAGATGAAGTTAGAGTTTCATGATAGAGTAATAATTCCTGAAGCATGTGATTGGGATTATATCCAAAAACTGCATTAATTTCTTGAATATTTCTATAAGGTCACTTTAAAGATTTTTTATTCCAAGTATGTCACATCTAATCTTTTATATCATGGGATTATTTGAGTCTTCTTCATTTTGAATAGATGGATAGAGAATGTTGATGTTGAAATAAGTAAAAGTGCAACAAAGATACAGGAAAAATTGACAAAATATTAGGAAAATCCTGAAAAGATGAACATATTGATCTTCAGAATGGCTGTCATAGATCCTAGATATAAGTTGAAGTTTGTTAACTTCACAATATATTTTTTGCATACTGATTAGGGAATGGTCATTTTGCTGAAGTCAAAGATAAAAAATCTCTCTACAAGCTCTTTAATCATTACAAAGATGAGTTTATACTATCTAGTTTTGATGATGATATGAGTAGAAGTTCTTCAAATGTCACATCTTCATCTATGATCGACATGAGTAGCATAACTAATATTGCGATGATGGAAATATATCAAATATTTGATGGTGAGAGTGCAAGGAGTTAAGTCTAATTTGGATATTTATCTTACAAAGGGAAATGTTCCTATGAATACGCATGATTATCTACCACTTGATGTTCTTAATTGGTGGAAAAACAATGTTATTAGGTTCTCGATCCTTTCTCAGATAGCTCGTGATGTATTAGTAGGGCCAAGCTTTATCGTTGCTTCTGAATCAACAATATATATTTTATATTCGAACCCATAAATACTAATAAACTCCTGATAATTATTTAATTGAACTGGTAAAAATTATTTGATTGATTAGAAACATAATAATGTTAAATTTATTGAATAAATTTTATCATTATTTATATATTTTAATCAACTTAAAAATGAATTAATTGATTCAATAACTTTTTGACTATTATATAGTATAATTCAAAATCAAAAATATTATTTAGTTATTTCAATCTCTTTGTTTTTGATTAACTATTTTGTATTCAGGTTCCGGTTTGTACTTAAAGGTGAGTGTTAAGTTCCAAGGTTTCGTTGATAATTAAATCCCCTTGGATTCTCGAAAAGAGATGGTCAAAATATGGAATTGAAAATTTGGCTAATATTATGTAATTCATTTTACCTCTTAAGCTTGCAATGTTGCAAAAGTATGTTTACCATTGGTTTAGTTCCACGATGATGTAGACTCCATTATCTTAGCTATATTGTTATTATATATTTAGAACCATATATTTTAAGGTAGATTTACTTCATTTATATAATTATAATAGCAGTAGTAATTACACCCTAGATGGATCCCTTAAATATTGAGTGGTGACTCTTTTGCATTATACTATAGGGTTAAAGCTAAGGACTCACAGAACAACCATATGGTCGTAAAACCCAAACATAAAAATGCTGATAGGGAAAATAACCTTGATGACATTGATTTATAAGACACTCACTCAATCCTCATAAATAACAAAAATACTCGCTCTCAGCTTCCGCAATTGAAAATACACTCATTCTACCCCAACAAAGCAACAATTTGAAAAAAGGATCGTGTAGATCTACAATTTCTGGCACTAAATCCATCCACACCCTTATGCAACAAAAAAGAGTAGACGTCCTAATTACAAATGCTATTATATAAAAAAATGTATCCCATAATTTGTATAGCAGACAAGGTGAGTCTCTTTCTTATAAAGAGTTTATTTTTTTGCCAATTCCGAAGAGAGGATTTTTGGAAATTTTTTTAAACCTCATTTTGCTCCACACTATTGTATCTTACTTCTTTGGGTTAAGTACATCTAATTCCCTGTAGTTTGGGTTTTTAACGAGGTCTCCTCTGTCTTTTGCAAATCGATTAAAAAACTCCCTAAGTTTGAAACAATTATACCATTTGGCCCCTGATGCTAGAACTGGTATATTTCTCTGGCGGGAGGCTACGAGAAATGACCAATATACCCCCTTTCACTTTTAACCATTTTAACTTTGTAAAAGACAAAACTATAATTATAACGCTCCATGATTTGACCAACTGACTCCAATGTACCAACACGGGTCTTTTCAGCATGCTTTGTCTTCACTCGTATGCAACCTGAGAAACTTCTCAGGAGGTCACCCATCTTGATCCTACCTTTGGCCAAATGCGTTTAACCTTGAAGTTTTTTCAGGATGTGTGCCTAAAAAGAACTTCAAGGTTAAAAGCGTTTGGCCGAGGGTAGGATCAGGATGGGTGACCTATTGAGAAGTTTCTTAAGGTGCATGCGAGTAAGGACAAAGCATGCTGAAAAGACCAGTGTTGACATAGTAAAGCTAGTCGGTCAAATCATGGGGCATTACATTTAGTATCAGAGTGATCTAGACTTGTACGGTATGATTTGGGGATTGGATACACCTACAAGTGAGGAATTTTGGGATTGTATGTATCTGGTGTGATAACGATGTCACATATTTAAGGAGGGGTGAATGTGATACCCCATATATATACTATGTGAAATGCTTAAGTGATTTGATTGTTACTATCCATATCAACAAGGTGTACCTTCTTTTTAGGCACACATCCTAAAAGAACTTCAAGGTTAAATTTGTTTGGCCGAGGGTAGGATCAGGATGGGTGACCTCTTGGGAAGTTTCCCAGGATGCATATGAGTAAGGACAAAGCACACTAAAAAGACCCTTGTTGGTATAGTGGAGCCAGTTGGTCAAATTATAGGGCGAGTTAAAAAATTACTCTCTCACCCTCTTTTACCAACCCACCATCAGGAACCCTAAACTCAGCTCCTCTGAAGTGTTTCTCCTCCACCTACTGTGCTTCTCTGCCTCCCTCTTTCCTTCTTCTCTAAACTTACTCTTGGTCTTTCTTTCTTTCCCCAAATTTGGTACCTTGAAACCCTAATTTCTGTGTTATCGAGAGCATAGCAAGCAAATGGATCTTGTTAGAATTAGTTTACAAAGGTGAGTCCAGATTCTACAATAACGTCAATCTTGACTGCTATTGTTTTGCTAACTTTTTTGAAAATATTTATAAAGCATTCAAAATAGAAAGTTCTTTGAGCCATTATGAAGTGGAAAGAAGGTTGAAGACCAGCTATAATGATGATATGATGTTCTTGTTTGAGATATATACGGATAAACATATAATTTGGTGGCATTGTTAAGGAGTACCCCCTATTGAAGCTGATAAAAAGGAGTACCCCCTATGACAGTAAGCCCAAAGGGAAAAGTTCTCCACTTTTGTCAACCAGTCCCAAAGAAGATAGTTTCCTCAGACTCTATGGAGGTGAAACTTCTCGTTATAGTGTAAGGTCTGATATGGAGGAGGCTATATTTGGTGGCATTGTTAATTTGATTATAGAAGCTGCTGATGTCGACAAAGAGAATGCAGAGGAGAAGGTTGTTGTTGATGATGATTCTATTGAAGAAGAGCTTATTGTGAATGATGAGGTTGTAGAGGATGAGGCTTTTATGGATGAGGAGGTTGTAGATGAGGAGGCTGATATGGAGAAGGCTGCTGTAATGAAAAAGGTTGATGTAAGGAGGAGGCTAATGGGAGAATGATGTTGAGACTGATGACAGTAGCTTTCATTTATCAGATTTTGATGAGAGTGATGACAATAGCTTCTATTTGTCAGATTTAGATGAGAGTGATGATTATGTTGCTAAAGAGGTTGGTGAACAGTCAGACTTTACAGATATAGATCCTGATGATATAAACCCATTATGTGAAGAGACATATAGTGATAAGAAGATACAACTTGATCGAGGATCGTGTAGGAGAGCAAAGAAGATAATTAAGATAGATCTAATTCATGATTATAAAGGCATTTTGTATAGAGGTATGATATATGATGATTTTATTTTCCATGTGAAGATGGTTTTTAATGATCATGAGGAATTTAAAATTGCATTAAAAGAATATATAGTCAGGAAAGGTTATCCAATTCAATTTATTAGGAATGAACCTTCAAGAATAATAGCATTTTGCGAAGGAGAATGTCTCTAGAGGATCCATGCTTCAAAGTTACGTGGTCAGAAGGTATTCATGATAAAGACTGTCAACAACGTGCATACTTGTTTATATGTGTCAGATGACCACTTAGCAAATTCTAAATAGATTGCAGCTTAGATAAAAGATTTATTAAGAGCAACTCCAAACTTAGATAACAAAATAATTTGAGCTTCTATAAAGTTGTGGGGTGTGGAACCCAAAAGCTAGATAATGTGGAGAGCTAAAAAACTAGCAAGGAGGCAGACTCAAGATGATCATATTGATGGCTACCAAAAACTCCATAAGTATTATGAATTGCTGCTCAAGGTGAACCTAGGATCTGTGAACAAATTACAAGGACACCCAAGAAGTAGCACAGAACAGCCTCTAAAATTTTGGAGGATATTTATATGCCTACATGTTATGAAGTGGGGTTCATAAATAGGTGTAGATCTATCATTGGTATTGAAGGTTGCCACTTGAAGGGGTCATTTAGAGGTGTGCTATTGGGATTGATGTAAATAATGACATTATTCTAATTGCATAGACAATTGTTAAAAAAGAAAACACTATTAATTGGTTATAGTCTATGGAGCTCTTATCCGATTGTATAGGTCTACATTCAAGTGGAAAACTTTTTACATTCATGAGTGATGGCCAAAATGTATAGTTTACTTACTTGTTAATTGTAGAATTTTTGTATTATTAGCTATAATTATAATCACCATTTGACTAATTTTCAGGATCTTGGAGATCAATTTGAAGCTATCTTCCCAAATGTAAGATATAGGAGATGTTACAAACATATAGTAGCTAACTTGAATTCAATAAGACAATGTCACTCTTGAAATTGGAGCAAGTTCCAGGAAAGATGATAAGCGGCCAAATGATAACTCAAAGAACTTGGCTGCATAGGATTCCTCCTGAAAAGTGGTAAAGATATGTCTTTGATGACTATATCAAGTCGATGAATGTTTCTAATAATATTGTAGAATCCTTCAATAAGTGGATTTTGGATTTGAGAGATGCTTCAATAGTTGAGCTGCTAGACAAATTGAGATAACAAGTAATGATTAGGCAGCATGAAAGATATTTGATGGTAGAAAATTATGCTTGGACTGTTGTTCCATCTGTCATAAAATAGCTGAGAAGGTTGAGTGGACTATATAGGACAAAAAGTTTGAAAGATATTTTTCTTGCAAGGAACTTGGAGTTTGAAGTTATATGCGAGGATAAAAAGTTTGTTATTGAGCTTGAAGGACGTACCTATTCTTGTAATATGTGATAGTTAAGCAGAGTGCCATATGTACATGTTGTAGCATGTGTGAATTATCTAAAAAAGAGATCCTTATGACTATGTCTATGAATACTTCACGATTGAAATATGGAAAAAAATATATCGGTTATGTGTCCATCCCTTTGCTGAAGAGGATTTAGAACCCGATGAGGGTTCTAATTTTTATCTACCTCCTCTACTAATTAGAAGAGCGGGTCGATCTAAGAAACTGAAGACCAGACAAGAAATAGAGTGACCGCCATCAACTAGGTTAGATACAGTTAAATGTGCAACATGTGGAGGACTCGGACAAAATAAATGTAGCTGTCAAATAAGACCTATTAAGGGTAAAAGAAAAATGACCTTGGTATGTACTATTTTATATTTAAGTTACTTAGCTTTATTTTACTTTCACATATTTTAATCCACAAGTACTGCCTTTTATAGCAACAAAAGCATAGACAAGATGCACCCCGAGTTGGACTTTCACATGTGATCTATCAACATATATGTAACAACAGGTTTAGAGTTGTTCGATGCATATTATAATTGTTATTATCTACTATTATAACTTGTATCAACCTAATTTATATTTTTAATTATGTCATGTAGCTATTTGGTGGACCTTCTGACATGTAACAAGGGTATATTTTGATCATGAAGAATCTAGCACAGCTACTATCCGTAGGGCTACAAAAATTATTCCTCAAAGAGGTAGAGCTTCTAGATCTATTAGTCGAGAAAGAGAAATTCGAGAACAAGTTAAAATTGGACCTGCTGGAAAAGGAAGAGGAAGATCAACTGCTGCTAGAGGGAGGGCTTCAGGTCAAAGACGAGGAAGAGGAAGAGCAGATGGATGAGAAAGAGGAAGAGTAGATGGACGAGGTAGGAAAACTATACTTGGGTACCCTACATTAACATTTGGAAGTCAAGCAAGCACTATATGGACTGGACGTAGTTGATTAGAATGATTGTAGTTTGCAGCATCAACTATGTTAGCGTTAGTAGCATTTTGTTAGCTAAAGATCCGAACTTTGTTAGCTGAAGTATTCAACTTTGTTGACAACTTGTTTCATCAATATTGCAACTGATATTTTTTGTAATATGAACTTATGACTTCAACTTTGTTCCATCATCACATTCTGGGACAAGTTGGTTGCTAATGAAGACTAGAATTTGTAGCATATATTTTTTCGGAAGCACACTTAAAAGTCATGAACACAAACTTGTAGATTAGATTTCATTGCATAACAAACTTATTACACTTTATTTGAGTAGCATAAATGAGTACATATTTTGTAGATTATCTTTTGCATACAAGAGTAGCATAAATGACAATATTACATATTATCAAGAAACACACTAATTTTCTCAAACACATTATTGAAGTAGCCATCTTTGTAACATCATCTTCATATCTTTAAACTCCTCTTCATTGGAAACAAATAGTTGATTCGAAGTATGATGATTGCTAGAAACTTCCTTTGGATAACACCAGCACACCCAACGACAATTTGTTTTGCATAACTATAGTATAGACGCCCCCTATTCTTCTCGCTCTCGGGAACCTTGACCAAAGCACGAACTCCACACTTGTACTCAATATTATTGTACCTCGAACCATCATCAATCTTATTGTTCGTAGTATTAGATGACAACATACCCCAATTTAGCTTATACAACCCTCAACACAAGTTCAAGAAGCTTGATGATCCAGCCTCCAAAATACGGATTGAAGCAGCTCGATGACCCAGCCTCCAAAATATGACTATCTTACTATGTGCATTTTCTCGCTAAAATAGAAAATTAGATGCAAGAGAGTGGTAGAACAATTTTTAAGCTTAGTGCCAAGTTGCAACGCATCAGTTAAAGCATTTTTCTACAAAATTGCTCAGTTTTGCGCGACACAATTTTGAACACATCAAAATTGGACATATTCATGCATTTTTGTATCGACTGCAAACATAATTTTTTTCCGAGAACTCCTTTTTGTAATTGTCGAAAGAATGAACTCCCATAGGAAACACACTCCGTCAAAGTTTAGTACTGTATATGAAATTTACATTCATCATTAATTAAACATGGCGACTACTTCGTTTGACAATATGCATAGTGTTTATTAGTATGTTACCCGTTTGTATAGTGCAAGAGACTAATACTTACTTTCCCCTTACAGAAAGCACCTTAAAATCTTCAGACAAAGCGAAAATTAAATAATAACATTGGAAAACAGGGGATCCAAATCCAACAAGGTAGATTTTCCTTAACTGCTTGCCTAAAAGTCATAGAACCATTAAAAACAAAAAGTCACAGCATAGTCATAAAACATCCGACTCTCTTTTGTCCTACCAATGTATATTTTAGTGGAAAATTACTAAAATCATTTGATAATTTAATAATTTTAGTTGTATACTTACGATATTTTGATTTAGAATTTTAAAAGTACAACATTGTTGTCATGTTTCGACGGTATTCTTATGTTATATTTGTATCCACCATTATTTTTTTTTCTAATACATTTTTAATGTTTCCAACGTTTAAACTCATCAACTTTTGTAAAATTAAAGTTTCCATTGATTAATGCAAAGGCATCCAGTTATTTTGTGTAATTAAACCGGAGTTGTTAAAGTAGCACATAACACTACCCAAACCAAATGCAGAAAAAAATTAACGAGTAATAGACAAACAAGAGAAAAAAATAGACTTGGAGGTGTTAAAATAGTGTTTTTAGCACTAATCAAACTCAAATCACAAAAAATAAAGAGATTAGAAAGTGAAGAGAGAAAAAAGATTGAAAACCACTTCCACCTCTCACGAAAAATATCACTCTCACACTCGTACAAAGTACAAACTACAGACAAGTACCCTCTTTCCTCTCTTTTTTTTTTCTTCCTACTTTCCACTTTTTCCTTGCCTCCTCCCAAGTCCCAACCTTTCCCCCCTCGGAAACTGTTGTGGTATATAAAAAACACACTCCAAAAAAAAATAATGGTAGTTGTGGGTTCATTAATTGAGCCAAGCTAGTGTTTAGAGAGAGGAAGAGGAGAGAGAAAGAGGAGAGAGAAAGAGGAGGGTAAAAAGCAATGCTATAGCTAGAAACACATTCCATCTCCATCTTTCCACAACTTCCATTAACCACACACAGGTCACCATTCTCCTTTTCCTGGGAACAAACAACCTCAAGTATTCTCCATCCTGTTGTCCTATAAAGATATCTCTCTCTCTCTCTCTCTCCCTTTGTCTCTGTCTCTCTCTCTCTCTCTTGTCAAGCTCGTAAGCTGTAGAAAGCCTAAAAAACCTTCAATCTTTGAGCTCCCAAGCTTGAAACAGCTTCTGGGTTCTCTCCCACTGGAGCTAAAGGCAAGATCTTGGGGACCTTTAAGTGGGGTTTTAAGTTGGGTGGAGATCTACTTGCTTCCTTTTTGGGCCTTGTGGCAGAGGAGCTGCTTAACTTGGGGGAGACAAGTGGCTGTGTCAGGTGGGGCCCAGTCTTTGGAGGGTAGTTTCTTTAGGAGGTAGCATGAGGGTTTTGCCTAATTATTACACAAGCTTGGGGTTTTGGGTTGCGAAGTCGATAGATGAGGCTTAAATCGGTTGTCTTCTGTAGTAAAACCGGCTTCGGTTGAGGATTCAGGAAGTGGGCTGATGTCTTTTTTTTTCTTCTTTCTTTCTAATATCTAATTTGGAGTTATGCTATTTTGTGGGAGGAGGGAAGTGAAGAGGTGTACTGTTGGTGGTTGGGTGGGTTGGGTGGTTTAGTGTTGGGGTGAATTGGAGTGGTTAAAAGTTTTGTGCTTTTGGTGTTCCTGGGATCTTTTTTTTTGGTTGTGAGATTAAAGGGTTTGCATTGGGAGGGGCTGAAAGTTGAAGTGAGAGAAGCTTCTGTGAAACTATGAGGCTTTCTTCTGTTGGTTTTAGTCCACAGTCTCAAGAAGGTACCCTTTAATTTTTGTTTTTTTTTTCCTTTGCATGCTTTTGTCTCCTAGAAGACAATAATTGCTGTTGACATCTTGAAGACCGTATTTAGTATTTACATTTTTTTATCCTCTGTCAACTCTTTATTTTTCATGGAACATTTTCTTCTTCTGAGCCTTACTGAGGATCCCATGGTTTTTTAGTGATCAAGGGAAAACTAAGTAGTTCTTAATTTGCTTGTTGCCGTGAGCTTACTGGAGGATCTTTCTACTTTGTTCTTGATAAACCGAATTGAGCTTCGATGACTCTGTTACTTCAATAATTAAAGTAAAGTTGATGATTCGAGTATTGACAATTGCAGGTGAAAAGAGGGTACTCAATTCTGAGCTATGGCATGCTTGTGCTGGTCCTCTTGTTTCTCTACCTGCTATCGGAAGTCGTGTCGTCTATTTCCCGCAGGGTCATAGCGAGCAGGTAAATTTAATTGTCTCTGTTGATTTTTTCTATTGTGCTTGTGTGGCAGAACAACATCAGATTGTGAGCACTTGTATGTTCTTGTCCGTTTGAATATTTGGTTTTCAACAATTTTCTTTGATTGTCGTGTTCCCATCGTGATTAACATTTCACCATGGGCTTATTTAGGTTGCGGCATCAACGAACCGGGAAGTGGATGCTCAGATCCCTAACTATCCCAGCTTGCCGCCTCAACTTATGTGCCAGCTTCACAATGTGACGATGCATGTAAGACATCTTCAAAATTATTTTACTCTCTGTTGATCCATTATGTCAATTCGTCCTCCTTCATAAAGCTTTTCAACTTCAGGCAGATGTTGAGACAGATGAGGTATATGCACAAATGACCTTGCAGCCTTTGAGTCCGGTACGTGGAATTGTCGCCCTCACTTCTTGTTTTATTGCTATCTTTTTCTTGTCTTACCCATTTATGGTCTCTACTGTGCAGCAAGAGCAGAAGGATCCATACCTTCCAGCAGAATTGGGTACTACCAGCAAACAGCCGACCAACTATTTTTGTAAAACTTTGACGGCAAGCGATACAAGTACTCACGGAGGATTCTCTGTTCCCAGGAGGGCAGCTGAAAAAGTTTTTCCTCCTTTGGTAAAATTCGTGCTCTTTTGCTGGTTAGGCTTTATACGAAGCATAATCTTTTTAACATGTATTATCAACTTGCAGGACTTCTCTCAGCAACCTCCTTGTCAAGAGTTAATTGCAAGAGATCTTCATGACAATGAATGGAAATTCAGACATATCTTTCGAGGTAATTGTTTAGCTCTTTTAGCCTTTTAACGCATTCTTGCTAGTGCCCTCCTGCGTTGGTGAGATAGTAACATCGAGTGGAACCTCCAATCACTGAAAAAGGGGAGGAGCTTTTTTGAGTGAATTGTAACTCACATGTTAACCCATTTTCTTTCCTCCTCCATTCTGATCAGGGCAACCAAAAAGGCACCTCCTTACCACAGGATGGAGTGTTTTTGTCAGTGCTAAAAGGCTTGTTGCCGGGGACTCGGTGCTGTTTATATGGTAGGCGGGTATATGGGAATCCTAATCTTTCTGCTTCCTGGTCTTCCCTTTCCTTGTGGTTGTTCAATTAGGCGCTGTCGCGTTTTTTTTTCTTTCTGTTTAACTGCTTGCAAAAACTTATGAACTGAAATGATCTTGACTGGTTAAGCTGTATTAATTTGATGGTTCTTGGTTAAGGGAGTGGGTTAAAATCCAGGATGCTTATATTGCTGGATGTTGGATACAAGCACCCTTGGTCTGTCTAAAGAGTTTCCTGGTGCTTGCACATGTTCTTTTGCTAGTTCCTAGTCGAGAATTCAGATACCCAAGTGTGGTTTACTGTAGATTTTATGTATTTCGCCAACAAAGAATGAGAATCTTTTTTATTCAACAGGAATGATCGAAATCAGTTGCTTCTTGGCATAAGGCGCGCTAATCGACCTCAAACTGTGATGCCTTCATCCGTCTTATCATGTGACAGCATGCACTTGGGACTTCTAGCTGCAGCGGCACATGCAGCAGCAACAAATAGCCGCTTTACCATTTTCTTCAATCCGAGGTATTTGAGCCACTAAATTTCTAAATACTGTTATATCATAGTAACTTTCTTTTTATTCCAGTCATATGAGAAGGTACATCTGTTTGAATTTAAATGCTTCATTTTGTTTTGATCCAGGGCTAGTCCTTCTGAGTTTGTGATACCATTGGCCAAGTATGTCAAAGCTGTTTATCACACTCGGGTGTCTGTTGGGATGCGCTTTAGGATGTTGTTTGAAACTGAAGAATCGAGTGTGCGCCGGTAAGTCCTAAATCTCTTTTGTTCATTCTGTTTCTGTATTCCAGCATTATTGATACTCAGATGTTTGTCATTTTTTCTCCCAAGGATGGATATTCTTAGTACAGCTGGGAAGGGCTGCTTCCGATTTTCATGTCTTAAATAGATTTGCTTTCATTCAATATGAACATGTGGGCATTCTTGATTGCAGCTATATGGGTACCATTACTGGCATAAGTGACTTGGATCCTGCAAAGTGGCAAAATTCACATTGGAGGTCTGTGAAGGTATGATGAGAAAAATAGTAACAGCTGTTTTATTCTATGATGATGTTTTTAGACGAGTATTCCGTCATCTCCATAATCTGGCTAATGAGGTTTTGATGGACGGTACCCTAATTAAGTCGTGGATGAATTGGTTCAGGTTGGTTGGGATGAATCTACGGCTGGAGAGCGGCAGCCGAGAGTATCTTTATGGGAGATCGAGCCTTTAACAACTTTCCCAATGTACCCATCTCCATTTCCTCTCCGGCTTAAGCGACCTTGGCCAACAGGTCTTCCAACTTTTAATGGTATGATCCGTGTCCTGCTTTTCTCAACTATCACTGTTTCCTGAACTCTTTACAATCTTCCAGTCGGCCTACTCCTTGATTAAATTATTCTTGGTTTGCGCTATGTTAGGGATGAAGGATGATGATTTTGGATTGAATTCTCCCCTCATGTGGATGCGATCGGATGGTGACCGTGCTATGCAATCGATGAACTTTCAAGGACTCGGAGTCTCACCATGGATGCAGCCAAATGCTTCTATGCTGGGTCTCCAAACGGATATGTATCAGGCCATGGCTGCTGCCGCGCTTCAGGAAATGAGAGGAGTGGACCCATCAAAATCGGCTGCTGCTTCGATGTTGCAGTTCCAGCAACATCAGAATTTCTCAAGTAGGGGAGCTCTAATGCAGCAGCCTCAAATGCTGCATCAGCAATCCCAATCTCAAGCTCAGGCGCCATCTCAGTTGCACCTTATTCAGCAACAACTGCAGCATCAGCAGCTGGTCGACCACCAACAAATTCCCGGCATTGTCTCTACTATGTCTCAATTTGCGCCGACCTCCCAATCTCATTCATCAGCCCTACAAGCCATGTCCTCCATGTGCCAGCAGCCGAGCTTTTCTGAGTCCAACGGCAATCCCGTAGCCAGTCCTGTAGTCTCCCCCCTGCACAGTATCTTGGCCTCATTTCCACAGGATGACTCATCCCATTTGCTTAACATATCTAGAAGCAGTCCGACGCTAGCTTCTCCTGGTTGGCACCCGTCGAAGAGAGCTGCAGTTGAACCCCTCATTTCACATGTGGAACAGATGGTCCCACCTCAGACAACCATCCCGCAAAATTCCGTCTCTTTGCCTCCCTTCCCTGAGGGTGGAACTGATCCCCAAAGTCATCTTCTTTTTGGTGTCAATATAGAGCCCTCGTCACTTCTCATGGCCAATGGAATGGCAGGTTTTAGGAGCGTCGGGAATGACAGTGACTCAACGGTCATTCCTTATCCTAACAATTACATGAGTAATGCAGGCACCGACTATTCACCTAATCCTGCTATGACACCTTCTAGTTGCATTGACGAGTCGGGTTTCTTGCAGTCCTCAGACAATGTGGGGCAAGGAAACTCACCAAACACAACCTTTGTTAAGGTGCATTTTATTAGTATACAACTTCGTTGAAGCTTTGGAGGTGAACCATGGATATTGATATGGTTGTTTTACAGGTTTACAAAGCAGGGTCCTTCGGCAGGTCACTGGATATCACCAAATTTAGCAGCTACCATGAGCTGCGCAGTGAACTTGCTCGCATGTTTGGCCTTGAAGGCCAGCTGGAGGACCCGCTGAGATCAGGCTGGCAGCTTGTATTCGTTGACAGGGAGAATGATGTTCTCCTCCTCGGCGATGACCCCTGGCAGTGAGTTTTCTACCAAACATCCCTGCACTTTTTCGGGACTTTACTTCTGATTGTTGGTCATCTGAATTTTCGGGTCTTGCAGGGAATTTGTTAACAGTGTGTGGTGCATCAAGATACTGTCGCCGCAAGAGGTGCAGCAGATGGGTAAGCAAGGCCTCGGACTTCTGAACTCGGTCCCTATTCAGCGGCTCTCCAATGGCGCAGCCTGCGACGAATACAGTAGCCGGCAGGACTCGAGGAATCTGAGCACTGGTATAACTTCCGTCGGGTCTTTGGAATACTCAACAGTGTAACCTGTCGGAATACTCTTTTTCTCCGATCTCTACTGTAATATTAGCGTCCTCCTTGGCCAACTCTTCCATCGAGCTGGCCAAGGGGGAATTTCTTCTAATCGTAGACGAAATATTTCAACATACATAAGTTACTATTGTAATTAAAAATCATTACTTTATCTCCATCCCTATCTCTGCTGTTTTTCTTTTGTTAGAAATCGAGGGACGGACGGAATGTTCACTAATCTTTATTGATCACGTGCTGGAAGACTGAGTACAACGAGACAAACTAACCCCTTTTATCTCCATCCGTGCTGGATGTTCCCTATCTCTGTTGTTCAATACTTGAAATGAACCATAATCACCAGGACACGTCTATGAGAAGTATTTAAGTTATTCTAGCACAAGTCTAGTCAAGATAAGCCGAGTATTTTTCTCTTTAGCTAAAAAATTTAGGAGAGTTTATTTTAGTACTTTGTAATTTTATCTTTTTGCTCTGAGTACCATATAGTTTAAAATTGATAAGTTAGTACCTCATAATTAACACCTGAATTTCCGGGAAGGTCCAAAGCAGCTATTCGTTCAAACTCATCTAAAACGAAGTTAGTTTTGAGATGATGTGGAAGCCATGTAGCGCTGATGTGGACTATAATAAATTATTTATTCAATTCCGATTTTTTTTTATATTTTTTCAAATATATTCCTCATTTAATTTTTTTTAAGCTAAAAAGGTCCTTTATTTATATATTACTTAATTACACTAAAAAAATTCGAAGAACATGCCGAGAAATCCAACACACAGAACTTTAAAGTTTAAACCCATATCACCAAAAGAATATGCCCACGAATCCAAATATCCCATACGTAGCATCTCCATTCATCTTTCCTCTCTCTCAACCCCTCCCGCTTTATCTTCAAAATATTATCCTATTTGCCTCGCCTCGAAACCACTATCTTCAAATCCAGATAACCTAACCTAGAAAGTATCATCCGTTCCATCACCAAATTCTTAAAAAACTTCATTCTCTTCTACTCCAAAATAGTGACAATGGCTAGGCCAAACAAGATGATCAAATTGGAGACCAAGAAAAAGGGGAAAATGTTGTTGGATTCGAACTAATTATTTATCTTCACTCTAATTAGAGTTTTTGTTGGGGTTTGTGTAATGATTAAGGCGGAGGGAGAAAAGAAGTATCAGAAGATGAGAGAGAGAGACAGAAAAAATATCGGACCATGATCCACATCAACTTTAACTTAAGATAGTTTGGGGCCAAATTGATTTGGATCTGTCTCGAAATTTGGGTGTTAAACTATAAGGTACTAAATTATCAATTTTAAATCACGTGGTACTTCGAGAAAAAACAATGAAACAACATAGTATTCAAAATGAACTTAATCCAAAAATTTATGAATATAGAAGAAAGTCCTAAGAGCATTTCATAATTCGTAAAGATACAAACGGGAGAGTCCTCTCCAAAAGAGGCACTGATCGATCATGTTTAATTCTTTTGTTCGTATGAAAATTTTATTCTTTTGTTCGTATGAAAATTTTAACATATATTAGAGAATAATATTAAGTAATCAATTAGTCATGTATGATTTGTGATTCATTGGCAAAATCAAAATTCTTGGGAACTTCAATTTCATTTTCAGAGGACACGTAAACTTTGGCATTAGAAATTCTACTAGTATGTAACATTCTAAAAATCTATCCCTCGTTTTCTTTTCGTTAGGTTGATTGATAAGACTTTAAGGGTACGGAGGGAATCAATATTATCTTGTAGGTTCCACCTCCCATGTGAAGTGTCCTAAGTCGTATTTGAAAGTTAACCCTTTAATCTATTTTGGTAGGCCCAAGGCTAAAAGCATTAATGTGAAAATGGACTTTCCCTTGTTTGGGTTCCTTCGGTGCCTTGAAAGTAATCCCTTAATTCCCACCTTTAGGCTTTTGCTTTTGACCATATATATTATCAACATTGGGAATCTGCCTGGTTGATTTTCTCTCATATTTAAAAAAATATAAATTACATCTAACCTCCTCTAGTTTAATATATTTA
>SOPF01026522.1:59953-98738 GCA_012979155.1 Hypericum perforatum | reverse complement strand
TTGATTCCAGTTTACAAATTTTCAGTAGCATCAATTGTACTAGCACTTTTTCGACAGTGAAAAATCCAAAAACTTGCACTTCAAAAAAACTCTCGGTTTCAGATACAAAATACATCAAGCTTCTTGCATGTTATCAAGAGTGGTTCCACCTCTTCAGCAACAGAATCTTGGTTAGTCAAGTCAGCCGCACAAAGCGCAAGTACGCTACAGTTTGGATGTCCTTTCATTGGGCAGAATGGGATCCCTACCAAGGAAGCTTTGATCCATTTCAGGACATCCATGAATTAGGTGTACTACCCTAATGAAAGCTTAGGTGTACTACCCTCTAATGAAAGCTTGAACTAAATTTACATAATATTATAATTAATGATGTGAAATTTGTTACTTTCGCAGATTGTATTTCCGAACATAGAACATCTAAAAATTTCTTCAATCAAGATTCAGAAAATGTGGGACAGTGAATTTTCAAGTTTTTATTCCTCTACGAGAAACCTCGTCACATTGATAATCGAGGAATGCAAGTTTATTAAAGATATATTCACTGTTTCAATGGTAAATAGTCTGGTTCAGCTACAAAGAACACAGACACAAGGATATAACGTGGTTCGGCCTAATGCCTACGTCCACGACGAGAAAGGAAAACTTTTTATTGATGGGAACCGAGTCACAAAGCCTTACAACAAACCTAGTAACATGCCTTTATATAGGAGGCAACACTTGGGGTACAAGAAAACCTATCTAGGTCGAACTAGGAGTCCAAAACGAGTCCCGAGCTAATTAGGAGATTCTGTCGCAGCAGCAACCAGCGTATGCTGAGTGCCCAGTGGACGCTGGCCTCGCGTTCTGGACCCCCCCAGCGTACGTTGGGGAGTCAGCGGACGCTGGCCCTCTAATCTGTCTCGCCACAACTCAACAATCTCCACCTTGGCGAGAAATCATCCCGTGCGAGAAACCATGAAGCTCCACCCGAACTTCAACAAACTCCACTTTGACGAAGACTCTGCCCCATGAAGAACCATGAGAACTTGGCCTACACCCTCCAGTCTCCATTAAACCTGAAATAGCGAGTCCCCTTGCGGAAGCAACCTTGCCACCAATAGATGTACCCTCTATTATTCGGTCAGCCCCATGTTTCGCAACCTCGAACTATTCTTCCGCCGATTTACCTTGCCCAAACCAACGCTATTCACAGCGTACAATGGGCAACCTTTTGTTCCACCTAGTAGAACCCTCAACATGCTTCGAACACCAAAGTTCGGCCTTGAGTGAGATACCCAACTCGCGACCAATGGCTTTACAACCCCAATGCCAAGTCAACCGAACATCTTTGACGTGCACATCCCTTTAGACAACCATAGCGGAGCCCAGCTAACAAAGCTTTTCCGAGACAACCTTGACTTCCCGCCAACCATGCCTCCACAAAGCGACCATAGCTTGATATCCATGTCTTCGCGAATCCCAACTCTACTCAAACCATCCATGTCGAGCATTTGCTCCCTCACGCGAACCAACTTCACATGACCTGAGTTGCTTGCCTCTCCCTCAGAACACAAGGATGTGACTCCATCTACAGCAGTGCGCCCCACTAACCTGTAGGAATTCCGAATATCTCTTTCACCCTTCATCACCACCACAGCATTCTTCTCTACCTCGATTAGACCACCTACTACCTTGTAGCCGTACCCGCCACAATCTAAGGCTCCTAATGAGATCAAATTCCTCTCCAACTTTGAAACATTCCTAACTCCACAAAACTTTACCACGACACCATCCCACATCGTGATTCGGATATCTCCTATGCTGGCGATCTTAGCAGCGGTACCATCACCCATAGTCATCATCCCTGAATCAACGAACTCGTACGTGTCGAACCACCCTCTCTTGGGCATCATGTGAAAGGAACAGGCGCTATCCAAAATCCAGGAATCCGAATGCTTTGGACCTGATAAAACAGAAAGACAGTCCCCATCCACCCAGTTCGAACCTGAGGCAACATTCATGGAACCCGACCCTCCTTCGCGATCCCGAGGTTTTCTTGGACAATCCTTCTTCAGGTGGCCTTTTTCACCACACTCATAGCAATTTCTCCTAAACCTCCTTGACCCCGACTTGGATCCCTTTCCATCTTTCCATCCTCGATCTTCATAGTTACCCCTCACAACCAGCACTTCTGGGCGTTCATCTCCAGTTTTCCTCCTTTGATGAAACCCTAAAAGAGCACTTGTGATCTCCTCCAACTCCAGGGACTCTTTTCCCACTGTCAGAGTTGTAACCAAATTCTCGTAGGAACCTGGTAAGGAATTCAGGAGCAACAACGCTTTATCTTCCTCCTCGAACTTCACATCAACCTTTCTCAAGTTGCTCACTAGCTGACTGAAACCGTTAATATGTTGGCTCAAATCTGAGCCCTCCTTCATCTTTAGCCCGTACAACCGTTGCTTAAGATAAAGCTTGTTCGACAAAGACTTAGACATATACCTTGCCTCCAATTTCTTCCATACCTCAGCTGGTGACTCCTCATCCATCACGTGATACATCACGTCGTCCGCCAAGCACAAGCGAATTGTCGCCACCGCCTTGGCCTCCATCTCCTTCCACTCTTGGTCCCCCATCTTCTTGGGCTTCTTCTCTGAGAGCGCGACAACCATCCCTTGTTGCACGAGGAGATCTTTGACACGCCTTTGCCACAGCCCGAAATTCGACGAACCATCGAACTTCACAAGAGCAAACTTCGCGCCGTGATCCATCCTCTCACCAAAAGCTCTGATACCAGTTGTTAGGATCACACAACACCAATACGTGAACAAAGTCGCAGCAAAAGAACACGGACACAAGGATATAACGTGGTTCGGCCTAATGCCTACGTCCACGGCGAGAAAGGAGAACTTTTATTGATGGGAACCGAGTCACAAAGCCTTACAACAACCCTAGTAACATGCCTTTATATAGGAGGCAACACTTGGGGTACAAGAAAACCTATCTAGGTCGAACTATGAGTCCAAAATGAGTCCCGAGCTAATTAGGAGATTCTGTCGCAGCAGCACCCAGCGGACGCTGGGGAGCCAGCGGACGCTTGGCCCTCCAATCTGTCTCGCCACAACTCAACATTTCAGGCATGGATAGCTTGACAATGTTATGGGATGAAGAGCTCCACGAAGATTCCTTTACCAAATTGAAAGTTCTCAAAGTATAAAATTTGAGAAACTTGACCAAACTATTCACCTCCAATATGCTTCGAAAAGTTCACACACTTGAATCACTAACATTGAGGAAGTGCAATTCACTAGAAGAGGTTTTCGATCTCCGTGGCTTGATAAATGGAAGGGGCAAGTATCCCGAGAGAATTAGCATGCTGGCCGATATGACTCTTGAGACCCTCCCAAATATGAAGCATGTTTGGCGTGGAGACCCACATGGGATCCACTCATTTCTAAACCTACGCCTATTACATTTCTTTCGTTGTTCAAGTTTGCAGAGCTTGATTCCAGCTTCAGTATCCCAACAACTTCCGCGACTTGAAGAGATCAAGTTAAGCCGTTGTTCAAATTTGGAGCACATCATTTACAATGAGGAGGAAATATACCAGCAGCAAGATGTGGAAGCTACCTTTGCATTTCCGAGCCTGACGCAAATTCAGATCTGGAATGCTCCAAAGTTGAGTAACTTTTACCCGGGTAAACACATTATAGATTGGTCAGCGCTGCAACACGTAAGTATTATTAGCTGTCCAAGGCTGGAGGTCTTCAAATCGGAAGAAGTTCCAGAAGAAGCGCAATCGGACCGTCAGTCTTCAATTTCTCAACCATTATTTTCATTTGAGCAGGTATTATTCTTTTGACCTGTCGTCTTGTATGTCGAAGTTCATTCCAATGTCCAAGTTCATTTCAAATTTCTAGAAATATTCACAATGTAATTGTAGATTTTATGAGATTAGAGAAGCTAGACTTTTAGGTGATAAAAGAGGCAAGATTTTTCATCATGAAATAAGTAGAAAGATGAGATATGATGGGGAGTTGTCTGCAATTCGGAAAATATTTTTAGCTCTTTTGTCTCCCTTCTACTCGGAAAGTACATGATTTGGATAGTCAATGGATAACAGTTTGTATTTATTAACCAGGATTCTTTACTATTTGAAACTCTCAACATAATCTGTAAACCTCACTGCACCTTTCGTCAATTGACTGTACCAAAAGGACTTTCTGAGATATGAGATATGTTCGTATTTAGAAAATATTTATTGTTGGAGATTTTAACATTGGATTGTATATAGGTGGTTGCCAAATTGGAGTCGGTGTCTCTCAATAATCAGGAGCTTCAGGTGATACAAAAACGTGAGTTGCCTGATGTATTATCATCCAGACTAAAAGATGTTGATTTTTACGATTTCAAAGGTGAATCAGCAAATCTCCCAATAACTTTCTTGGAAAGATTCCCAAATCTTGAGAAGCTTCAATTTAAAATCTGTGATTTTGTGGAGCTTTTCACTTACAAAAATCTTGATGAGTCGAAAGAGAAGATGTCACTCTCTCGGATACAACACCTGAACCTACAACACCTTAATGCATTGGAGCATATTTGGAACCCGCAGTCCGAATTGGACCGCATTCTAAATAATCTCTTGACTTTATATATATGGCGGTGCGACAGCTTGATTCATTTGACACCACCATCTGCATCCTTCTGCAACTTAACGACCCTGTATGTTAAAGGATGTAAAAGCTTAGCAAGCTTGTTCACATTCTCAACAATGGCAAGTATGGCAACTCAGTGAGATGACAGTATACGATTGCCACAAGTTGACTGAGATAGTAACAGTTTCAGATGAGGAAATCCAAAGAGATACTCAGATCTGTCTCTACAAGCTTCAGATCCTCAGGCTCTCTAAGTTAGGAAGCATCACGAGCTTTTGCTCTCACAGTAGTGCAGCTCTTATGTTACCGTTGTTGGTTAAACTAATAGTGGAGGATTGTCCGCACATGGAGTTCTTCTCTAGTGGATATCTGAGTGTCCCAAAGCTGAAAGCAGTGGAGCTTAAGATGGCAAAAGACAATGACGACCATCTGTGGAAGGGAGACCTCAACACAACCATACGCCAGCTATACACCAAGAAGGTAATGTATTGATTGTGCTCATTTTATAGTAATTGTCATCACTTTCTTATCAATATTTGGTTTTTAAAACGTATAAACGAATATCATTCAATCAGGAAGCTTTTTTTTTTTTAAATTGGAATCATTATTATTACTTACAAAAAATGTTCCAAAGTCCCGGGACAATGATGCGGAATCTGCATCGAGAGAACAAATATAATTTTACCGAACTATATATTCAATTATAATAGAGCATAGTCCTTGCAAATGGCAAGGCTTATAGAGGTGATTCTGAAACCCAATTGACCGGAACACAGATTAGCATGACAATTTGAATATGTAATGTAATGAAGTTTTACCTTTGATTTCCCCCATTTTTTAAATCATGCACAAGACTCGCCGATGTATAATAATAATAATAATAATAATAATAATAATAATAATAATAAAATAAATATGAGATTAAGTTATTTTTATATATGATTTAATCCAAAATTTTCTCTGATGGGAATTCGAACATCTAATGCAATGTGATGAAGTCTTACCTTTGTTTTCACTGATTCCCAAGAGACTCGCCGAGAAAGAAGAGGAAGAGGAAGAGGAGGCTTTGGAAACTTGAAATCGATTAGCCGACACAGTAAGTAACATGTCCTTGTGTATGTATTGAGAATAAATGTCTTGAAACTGATTATGTGTAGTGAAAATCCACATAGTTTGAATATCAATATGATGATATCGAATTGTAGTCAAATCAAACAATGTGTTACGCGTTGGGAGCTGATTCGGGTGGACGACACATCAACATTTGGGGAAGAAGAATGAAGTCATCCTACTCCGTTATGTGTTTGGTCGTTAGGTTGTTTTCGGTTTGCATTGTCTTATGTTTTTGGACGCTGTTGTATTGGTTATTAATCTGTTGTCTGTGTGGCGTAAGAGAACTTCTGTGTTTATTACAATTACAGTTTGGTTGTGTAATAATGACAAGTTATTAAATTTTGTTTAGTACAAACCAACAGAAACCGTCCACTATCTTACTTAAACTACTTTTTTCTTCTCCTTTCTCTCAACACGGTCTTCTTGCTTCAATCTACGGAGCGAGCGACGAGGCTGATGTTCGAGGAAGACGAGGAGCGCGAAGATGCAAGATTGAGAAGTTGGGAACTTAGGTCTTAGGATTGGGAAATTGAGAATTTTTTCTTTTTTGTGGTTGAAATTGAGAATTTTTTGGTTTTGGTCAATTGGAATTTTTCAATGTAGGCAACTTATTTGGGCCGAGTCCTCTGATGGGCTGCAGCTGGACTGGCTACTACGGAATTGGGCTTCGAAAGGTATTCGAATTCTAGATTATCGAGTTCTTCATTATTTTTCTCAATGTAGTATTATCATATCTTATTTAATAATAAATTTTGAAATCATGTATTTTATAGTCATATTGTTAGTTGGAAAGGTGTGTGGACCTCCGAGCTTCTTAGACTCATATGGAGATAACAACTAGAATTGGGTACGAGGAGTAGGTATAGCTAATTACGTTTTGACCCAACCAACATTCATAGACCATGGCTTGGTAGAAATCATAGTTTTCAATTCCGCGGTTCGACCGGTGGTTCGACCGGTCGAACCGCATTTCGGGAAGCAACCCGGCATGGAAATATACATAAAGCCGGGGTTTGGTTCAACCGGACAATTTCCGGTTTAACCACCCGGTATTATGGTTTGGTTGTACCAGAAATTTCCGGTTGGACCAAAATGACCTATTTTTTTTGTAAAATTTTGGAAATGGTGGAGTTGGGAATCGAACTCAGGTGTGGGGTGAAGAGAGAGAGGATTTCACCACTTTACTACACCAATTTATTGATTACTTATTCTCATAAAATATATTTAATATGTACACTACGAATATTAAAGAACAATTAAATTTAGTGGAAAAATATTAAGAAGCATTTGATTTAATGTTAGAAATTTATTTTATTTCATTCGTGTTGTCATTTTAGATATTTTATTTATCATTATAATTTTATAATATTTTTTATAATTGTTTCTATAAAAATATTTTTGAATTTTTTTTAAAAATTATGTGCACCATTTATGTTGTTTAAATTATGTAATTATTATGTAATTTGAGATAAATTATGTTATTTGATGTTATTATGTAATTGAAAAAATTTATGTACACATGTATTTAAATAACTTTAATTCGAATAATATAATTTTAGTTTAAATAGTGACTTAATATAAATTTATAATCTTAAACTCTTAACCATAACATTAATCCTAAACTTATATATCTTAAATCTTAAATTATATATGTATATCTATGGTGAAATTATGTCAAAAAAAATTTTGGTTCTACCACCGGTTCAACCGGTAATACCAGTAATACCGAATTCCGGACAAAATCCGGCATGACCTCCGGAACGGTATTGAAAACTATGGTAGAAATAATGAAATATGCCTTTGTTATCGAGATGGGTCATTTTTAAATATTCAATTTAATTTATGTTTCTTCTACTAGATATTCGGTGATTTAGCGATTCAAGATTCGCTAATAAATGAATATGGAAAGAAAATTGCTGTCCTATATGGGAGTACGGGACACATGAATTGCTTACAAATGAGATTTAATATCAAATCTGGTTTATGTCATTTGATATTCGATTTATTTAGTCGCATAAAAATTTATATTGTACATCAAGGAACAAATTAAAGCAACGAATTTCTAACAAAATTTCAGTTTTGAATTTTAGAAATGAAAGAGTGTTAAATAATTGTTCAAAAAACTTTATCATTTTTATAAAATTCTACCCAATTAAAATAAAAATTAGTTAATTTAGTGTTAATCTTTGAAGGAAAAAAACAATGCACTCCCAATCAATTTGAGAAATTACCCTAGTTCTCTCTAGCCACCGGGAGATTTTAAGACAATTTTCCAGTTTACAGTTTGTTTCTCGGGCTTGCCGGCCCGGCTGCTAATGGCGCGGCGGCCGCCGGCCCCAGGGGATCCTCCCTTTCAGGTTTTGGTGGCAGCTTCTATCAGGTCACTTGGTCTATCATTGCTAAGGATGTGATTGTGGCAGTTTATAGCTTTTTTATGGATGGTCAGCTTGAGGCTGTCTCAGCTCCCTTCCTTCCTTACTTTTTGTACATAACCTTTTATATAATCATTTTACCAACCCAAAAAGAAAATTGTATGTTAGAAAGTGTGTTATATAAAACAGAACTCTTTTGTCCCTCTTCTACGAAAAAAAAAACTCCGCAAATAACGATGTAGACTCAGACCAGACGTATAGGAGGAGTACAAGGACACCTGATCCAAAAATTGGCCACTTTGGTTACACACCAAGCTATTTTATTACCGGAATTTGTCGCTATTATTACAAGTTCGGTTTTCCAGTCTAATTTTTCTGAGAGACCCGACAAAATCCAAAGATACCCTCCTCGTTCACTCTTCATTCATCGCTCCTCACCAGAAAAAAACGAAAACGTAACTGCTGTCACACTCTCTCTCCCCGTCTCTGTATAGTTTCTCTCTCTAAATAATGAGAGTTCCGTGAAAGTTTCCAACTTGAGACCCAACAACACAGGAAGGAACAGCCACCAAAGCAGAAACAGAGGAGAAGGAGGAGGAGGAAAGGAAGGGGGGTTAGTTAGACGTTAGAAGATGTCCAGTAATTCGTTAGCCCACGGGGAAGTAGGAGGAAGAGAATCCTTCTTGGCGATACCGTTGTTGCAATCTCAACGATCCATAATTGCCAATTCCACCTCCCAAGTCGCCATCGTCGGCTCCAACGTCTGCCCTGTCGAGAGCCTCGACTACGAGTCAGTATCTACCTACTCTCTCTATACTGGGATTTCCTCATATTCCTTGCTTTTTAAGTCATCATTGCACGAGTTTGAACTAAATATAAGTAATTGAGCCCAGGAGTGAATGCTTTCCTGACCTGGGGTTTGCTTAATTTCTATCTTTATTAGTTGTTGAACTACCATAATGAAGAACTAGAAGTGACCCTAGTCGTGGATCGTCCTCTGTGACTTGGGATTTCCTCAGATTTCATGCCTTTAAGTGATCACCACATGAGATATTGAGCTGACTGGAACTAAAATCTAGTGAATTAGAGGAAAACCATGTCAGAGAACGCCCTCCTGACCTGCGGTTTGCTCAAGTTTCCAACTTTATCTCGTTGGTTAACTATCATAATGAATAATTAGAGGTGACCCAAATCGTGGATCGCCCTTTGTGACTTGGGATTTCCTCAAAGTTACTTGCTTTACTAGCTGTTTGATTCTCTTGACTTGGGATCTTCTCAAGTTACTAACTTAGCAGCCGTTGGATTGGCTGTTGAACTGACAGGAATTGTAATAGAGAAGAACTTGAGGTGATCCATGTCGTGGAGCACCCTCTGCGACTTGGATTTCCTCTATCTTTCTCACTTTATCAGTTGTCGGATGAGCTGTAGACATGTGATCTTCTCAAGTTTCTGACTTTAATTAGTCCATTGATGAATCGTCCAGCCGATGTGAAAAATAAAAGGAGGAAGTTGAGGAAACCCAAGTTGAACTTTTGTTTTACTTATTTGTTCATGGATGTTGTTATTTGTTTGATTGGTGAAATAGCTTATGCTCTAAATTGATTGGTGTTTTTTTATAAAGGATTTCGGAGAATGACTTCTTCAACCAAGATTGGAGGGTGCGCGGTAAAGTGCGGATATTTCAGTATGTGTTCATGAAATGGTTGCTTTGTTTCCTTCTCGGAGTCATTGTTAGCCTTATCGGTTTCGCCAACAACCTTGCCGTTGAGAATGTTGCCGGCATCAAGTTCGTTGTCACCTCAAATTACATGCTTGCTTCCAGGTCCATATTCAAGTCCAGCCAACTTTTGTTCTTCTAAAAGAATTGGGTGGATAGTTGTGGAAAGGAGTACTGAAATGCTCCTTGTGGTGTTCTTTTGTAGGTATTGGAGGGCTTTTTTCGTGTTTGCAGGTTCGAATTTGGCTCTGACTCTGTTTGCCTCTGTCCTCACTGCTGTTGTTTGTCCAACGGCAGCAGGTTCGGGGATTCCGGAAGTGAAAGCTTACCTTAATGGTGTGGATGTACCAGGAATCTTTTCATTAAGGGCTCTGTTTGTTAAGGTAAGCATGTTTTCATTTTTGCTATTCTCCTCCTGCTTCGTTTCTGACTTTATTCTGAATGTTTGGTGTGATTGGTCCTAGCATTGTATTGTAATAGGGTAGTTATTGTTACTACATGATTTATGAAAAAACTTCAGCCTTGTAGGATATGGACTTTCAAGTTTAAGATATGAGGTTGATCTTATCTTTGATTTACTTGGCAGAGCTGGAGACGTTAGGTTCTTCCTTAGTAGGTGTTAGCACAAGTGGTACTGGATCAGAGACGAGGCTTAAGATGAATTTGCTTGTTTTGCAGATAGTTGGAAGCATTTCTGCCGTCTCATCTTCTCTCCTCATTGGAAAAGCTGGGCCGCTGGTGCATACAGGTGCATGTGTTGCAGCTTTGCTGGGCCAGGGTGGATCTAAGAAATATCGGTTGACATGGAGATGGCTTCGTTACTTCAAAAATGACCGAGATCGACGAGATCTTGTAACATGCGGGACAGCCGCTGGAATAGCTGCTGCTTTTCGCTCCCCAGTTGGTGGGGTGCTGTTTGCTCTCGAAGAAATGGCATCCTGGTCTGTTTCTTCAGAATAAAGTGAAGACCGTAGTACTTAATTTTAATATGATCTGTAAAATGGCAATTTTGTACTGCAGGTGGAGGAGCGCCCTTTTATGGAGAGCCTTCTTTACAGCAGCCGTTGTTGCACTAGTTCTCCGGGCTTTAATTGATGTTTGTTACAGTGGCAAATGCGGATTATTTGGCACAGGGGGTTTAATAATGTACGATGTCTACTCATCATCTGTTACTTATCACTTCGCCGATGTCCCTTATGTTCTTCTCCTCGGAGTCATAGGCGGGATATTGGGAAGTTTCTATAATTTCCTTTTGGAGAAAGTTCTGAGAATTTACAACCTCATTAATGAGTAAGCTCCTGATCTGCCCCTTCACTGTTTTTGCAGACTTTTTAACTTTGTAAATCATAGTTACTCAATGGCTTCTTGTTTTTGTTGTTCTCTCTTTTCAGGAAAGGCACCATTTACAAAATTGCTGTCGCTTGTACGATCTCTATCTTCACATCCTGCCTCCTTTTCGGCCTTCCTTGGTTAGCAGCTTGCCAAACTTGTCCAACTGATGCATCGGAAGATTGCCCAACGGTAGGCCGTTCCGGCAACTACAAGAAGTTCCAGTGCGCTGCCGGTCACTACAATGATCTTGCCAGCCTAATTTTTAACACAAACGATGACGCTATCAGAAACCTTTTCAGCAGAAACACTGACTCGGAGTTTCAGTATTCATCAATCCTCATCTTCTTTGTCACTTGCTACTTCCTGAGCATCTTTAGCTACGGAGTTGTGGCACCTTCTGGTCTTTTTGTTCCTGTGATAGTGACGGGTGCTTCTTATGGACGGCTTGTGGGGATGCTAGTTGGTTCCAATACAACTCTTAATCACGGCCTCTATGCTGTGCTCGGTGCTGCTTCGTTTCTTGGTGGGTCAATGAGGATGACCGTATCATTGTGCGTTATCATTCTGGAATTGACCAATAATCTCTTGCTTCTTCCCTTGATAATGCTGGTTCTTCTTGTGTCGAAGACCGTGGCCGATGCTTTCAACGGCAACATTTATGACCTTATCATGAAAGCTAAGGGCTTTCCGTATCTAGAAACCCATGCGGAGCCTTATATGAGGCAGCTTACTGTTGGTGACGTGGTCACCGGTCCACTTCAGCTCTTTCAAGGGATTGAGAAGGTTGGCAATGTGGTCCATGTTCTTAGAACCACCGGTCACAATGGGTTTCCCGTAGTTGATGAGCCTCCAATTTCCGAGATTCCCGTCCTCTATGGTCTTATCCTCCGTGCACATCTGATTGAACTTCTGAAAAAGAAAGAAGCTTTTTTGTCCTCCCCCGAGCCAGTTGGTGCTGATGCCCTTAGGGAATTCTCACCTAACGACTTTGCAAAGAGGGGCTCGGGTAATGTTGACGTGATAGAAGATCTTGACTTCACCGAAGAAGAGATGGAGATGTACTTGGATTTACATCCTTTCACTAATGCTTCACCTTATACAGTTGTTGAGACAATGTCCCTAGCTAAGGCTTTGATGCTCTTTCGAGAAGTTGGTCTGAGGCACTTGCTGGTGATACCCAAGATTTCCAATGTAAGTTTCTCCTATACCGTCCCTCCTTTTCTTGTTTATCGTGTGCCTCCCGCTCTCAATGTTGGATCCGATTTTCGTTGTGTTTTATTGCAGCGGTCGGCTGTCGTGGGGATATTGACAAGGCACGATTTCATGCCGGAACACATCCTGGGTTTGCACCCTCTGCTAGTAAGAAGCAGGTGGAAGAGATTGAGGATTAAGTTTCCTCGTTTGTTCAAGATTTTATAGGTCCCTCCTTGAGTGATTCAGCATTCTTCAAGCTTGAAACTTGTAAAATCTCCCGGGAACTTCACAATACACAAGGACCAACCAACGATGCAGTCGAGTATCCGCACAGACGATACAGAAAGGAACAAGACCAGGCCAAGGTGATCGAGTTGAGTTATTTGAGTTGCTTGCAAGTTGACTGTTGTCCATTACAAAATGATGAAACTCTGGTGTTCTCATTCATTGGTGGGCTGAGACATTGTACTGGCAGCATTTGGTATTTATACCTTGTAATAAAGATTCAATCACGAATTAAATGAAATCATTATAATCCGCTAAATTCAAATGAATTTATCAGAACTCGAATTCTTTTTGATTCAGAATTTTTGAGTTTTTTACTTTCCTGTGAGAAGAATTTCTTCGACGTTCATCACTTTGATCTGGAATAGGATAATAGGGAATCAGAGAAGAATCATACAGAAAGAGAAGAATCATACAGAAAGAGAAGTCAAATAAAATCACAGAGAAGTCCACATATACTAGCCAGGCAAACCCTGCTGAGCACAGCAGGCTTCTTCTTTTCGCGGTTACGCCTGTCTCGCTATGTGAAAGGTGCTAGAGCTAGCCACCTAAGTATATACTCTGAACAATGAGCAAACAAGTAACACAAAGGACTTACATAAGATGGAAATATGCAACTCTTGTAACTACCCTTTCTTTTCACTCTTCAGGTAATCTGCCCTTATTCCCCATAACCGTTCTCCGACAGATTTCATATCTGGTCGATCAGATCGAACGGGCGCTGCACACTCAAACGCCAAAGAGAACATTTTGTTGAGCACGTCCGTCGCTACGGGTTCTTCGATCATAGGGTCCACTAGTACTGCCACAAGTCCTTCAGTGTACTTCCCAAAAGCCTGCATATGAGAATAGGAAGAAGAAAAGTGTCGGAGCAAGTTCTTGTGGCTCTGGGAAAGCATCCATAACGCGGAAACATGGTGAACTTACCCATCTAACTGTCACTCGCTCTTCTGGGGGTTTTCTCATCTCCACGGGACGACGGCCTGTAAGGATTTCTAGAAGTAGGATCCCGAATGAAAACACATCGCTCTTCGGGGTGAGTTGGTAGGTCTTCATATACTCGGGATCGAGGTAGCCTACCGTTCCTTTGACTTTTGTCGAAATGTGCGTTCGGTCGGAGTCCATCGGACCGAGCCTCGCAAAACCAAAGTCTGCAACCTTGGCTCTCATACTCTCGGTCAACAGAATGTTGGAAGACTTCACATCTCGATGAATAATTTGCTTCTCTGCCAAACAAATCACAATGCATTTTGAACAACTCTGTAATGATTGGCAACATACAAAAGAAGTAACAAAGAACAAAACTGACCTGCATATAGATGGAGATAAGTTAGTGCATGAGCAACATCAATGGATATTTCTATCCGTTGATTGAAGTCGAGGATTTTTCCCCGTTGACCTGCACAGTGCCAAGGAGATTATTAACTTTGGCATACTGCATTTCTCCAACATGTCATTGAATCAAAGGTTTACCGTCCAGATGTTCTCGAAGAGTGCCATTGGGAACAAACTCTGTAATAATAAGCCGATCAGTTCCTTTATCTACATAGCCAAGAAGCTTCACCAGATTCCGGTGATCAATTTTGGCCAGAAGTTCTACTTCGCTGCTGAATTCAGCACTCAAGTTATTGTAGTGTTCCTGTATGAGTTTGGACATCACTTAGATAGAATCTGAATGAGGTGTAGCTGAAAACGCTGATTGTACCAAAGCAACATGCAACTATATCCATTATCTACTTGTTCTAAATTTCTCTTGACATTATTAAAGGATATAGACGTGTTTTTTTATGTACCTTCTTTGCTCGCTTGACTGCAACCACCTGACCATCTTCCAAGCGAGCCTTGTAAACAGTACCAAATCCTCCTTCACCTATCTGAAGAGATGGTGAAAAATTACGTGTTGCTTTGGCAACCTGACTCATACTGAGATGAACTGACTTTAGCCTATTAAGTTTCGGAGAGTTTGAAAATCTGGAAGGACTGGGTGGAACTCTCATAGGGCTCGGTGGCACTCTATCATGAACAGAAGTTGCTTCAGCCGAGGAAACAGAATGCACTGCAGGAACAGCAAGACTGCCTGTTAGATGTGACATAAGAACGATGAATGAAACAGAGAGGTTAAAATGCATCAGAAGACTAAATAACCATCAAATTTATTTGAAGCTTAGCTCTTCTTCTGCTAAATTAAGGCTCAAATATTTTAGTATTTTATTGAACTCACTTGAAATATCCTTTTCAAGAACCGTATGAGAGGTTGCTCTAATTTTCCGGTAAAAGCAGGGGCAAAGAAAAATGCAACAAAGGGATAGGACTCCTGATGCAGCTATGCCAACTCTTTGTACAGTTGAAACAGTGCTCGGTTCATTGTCCTTGTCTTTTTTAGGAATATCTCGTCCATTTGATTCGTCCGTCAGTTCCTTTTGCAAAAGCTTTCTGACTAGATTCTTGTTTAGTTCAGCTGTCAAAACAGAAGAATATACATGAACTTGCCAGAGTCTCAATTGATGGAGTGTTGCATTAAGATATTCTGAGAGGGAACAAACAAAAAAGCTAAATATCTGTTGTACCTGATTCGGAGCCCATTTGACAGTAGCCACTTCCGATAACTCCCTCAAATGTACAATCACTTGGAAGATGGTAATGAACGATCTTACAATACAAATCCTTGCTTACAAGGTCTCCGTTGATGTAAATATACTTGTTGCCATTAATATTCGAGTATCCAAGGTGAAGATCACCACAAACTTGTGACTTTGTCTCCACTCCTGTGGCAAGTATGGTTGAGAAATGCAATAAAACTAAGACCCTGAAGCCAGTAACTGCCATTCGCATTATGACTGAGCGTTCGACATCCATTCTTACAACTTCAATTCAAGGACACATCTTCCCATTCTGCTACCAACAGAACGATCCCGAAACTGGAGAAGAGATGCAGGTGGAAACTTGCTAGTACTTCATATGCCGAGCATACTCAACGGACCAAACAGATCATACTGAGAGACAATATAAGAAATAAGCACTAGACTTCCAAAACCAGAACTTTATCGGTTATTTTTCAAAGTTCAGTTTAACAATCATCTAAAAAGATTCAAGTGTGAAGCTTCAAAGTCCACTTATACTCTTAAGTTCAGGAATCCGAACCGCTCTGAACCAACCAGATTAACCCCCTTTGACAGCCCCAAGTATCGCCTTCGATACCACGTTGACCAAAAGTCTGCAATCAAACAGAATTGGCTTAACCAAATTAACAAAACCAGGTTGCTACAAAGTGCCAAGAACATCAAGCAGGAACCAGTTCCTGTCCTACCCACATCACTAAAAAGCAAAACTAATCAGCCGTACATATCAAAACAGCAAAAAGATCCATAATTTATGCCCAAAAGATACAGATGAAGGGCAACTAAGTTCTTGGCTCACTGAACCTTGTGCCAAAAAAGTGAATAAAAAAACTAAATTGCTTGAATTGGGGAATTACTATGCATAGAGACAAGGGGAGGAAAGCAAGTAACTTGCTAGAATTGGGACACTACTAAATTATGAGCAAGAAGAGAGAAGCAAGAAGAAAAGCAAACCTCAGGTGCAAAAGGCGAAGACCAAAAGGAAATGTCGGAACTTTATAAAGATAACAAAAGCTTGAAAAATGGACACAACTGGAAGATTGACTGACCGGCCGAGGGTTTTGTTTGAAGTTGGAACATAAAATTGTTAAAAGAGAAGGGAAAGTTCAGAAAAGGTGCTGTAATTTGGAACAAAATCATAAAAGGTACATTATCTTTAAGTACTGATAAGAATCTTATGATTTAGTTATTGCCCAATAGGGTAACAAAGCTATGATATCAAATGTGCTAGTTTGATTAGATTTTAAATTTAAGCCACTCAAAACATACTAATATTAAAGAGTTTATGTCTTTCCAAAGTTCTGTACAACTGAATTTGGATCAATCAATCTATTCAACTATATGGACCCATAAAATACATGATTAATAATCACCCTGCCTTTAAATAAAAATAGATGACTAAATGTGAAAAGTACCCTAAAGAATATATTTTGTCAGCTTCCACTCCCCTTCTGCTAATCCCGTCACGCCACTGTTGTTTCTCAAACAAGAAGATATAAATAATATAATGAAAGAAATCAGAGGGGAATTTCGAAAACCAACAAATAATACTAATATCACCAAATAATTATACTAATCAACGCCACTGTTTTTGACCGCCACATATCATATTTCCCACTATCCTCCATCCATCAAGAGAGAGAGAAAGAGTGGAACAAGCGGGTAATCACCCTTTTTATACTTGTTTAGTTTTGGAACTTAATTGGGTACTGTTCCTTAAATCCGTTATAAGTGTAGTAGATTTTTTTTTTTGCTTCGCCTAGTTTGTTTAGATTTGCTTGTTCCCAGATCTTAATTAAGTATTAATTTTTCTGGGTTTCTCGTTTAGGTTACAAAGTTGTATGCTTTTTAGGGTGTTTTTTAATTGGGGGCTTAGATTTTCCATTGCCATATAATGTTGCCTAAATTTGCATTTTTTTGGATGGGGTGGTGCAAATTGCTACTTGTTCTTCGTTTCCCTGTCTGATTGTTATTGATGAACTTACTTATCTGATCAGTGTTGGAAGGCGGTTCCTTTCAGATGTGTAGTGTCTAAATTGGGTGAGCTTGTATTGGGTTTAGGTACATTGAACGAAATGCTGTCCACGATTGTTAGCGTGTTGAACAGCTGGTTGGAATGGGTTACGTTAGCCCTGGACAGTCTGTCTGCTCGGGCTGTTGTTTTTGGAGTACCTGTTGGTGGTAAGGATGAGGGGTTTCTGATGATGCTATGACAATGCTTTGAATTTGATTTGTTGGGGGTAAGTTGACGAGTTACTGTTCCGTGGTCTTTGGTTTTGTTGTTGAAGGGCATTTTTTCCTCGAGGGTTTTCTGCTGGTAGTCATTCTGTTTTTGGTTACCCAAAAAAGTTACAAGCCCCCTAAAAAGCCATTGTCTGAGAAGGTTAGTAATGTCATGAGCTTCCATGTTTCTTCCGTTACTTTTCTTTTTGCACTTCATACTCTTAAATGCCTAATTTTGAGAGTTTTCGTCAGTTGGTTCTGTATATGGGATTTGCCCTTTCTTTATGTAATTATTATTGTTGTCCGCAATGAAGGACTGGCTACTGGTAATCACATGATTCTATCTGCTTGCAATTCATGCAAATTGCATCTGATTCTTTTTGTGTCCACAGGAGATAGACGAGCTGTGTAAAGAATGGGTTCCAGAACCTTTGATTCCCCCATTTAAAAAGGATGAACATTATGAACCACCGGTACTGGAAAGGTGACACAAGGACGACTTGGAATCTTAAGAAAACCTTTTTTTATTGCGGACTGTGCTTATGATCTGCATTTGGTGGAGAAAATTTCAATTTCTCTCATGAACTAATTTTTGTACATCTTGATAGAATAATGTGAATCTTTTGTAAAGTGATATGTAGCATGGTTAAAATACGAGCAATTAAAGCTTGTTTGTCCATCTCTTCTGAGACTCATATTTCATTTTCTGTTTTTTCATCCTTCAGTGCTGCAGGGCCGCATACAACAATCAATGGGAAAGAAGTTGTCAACTTTGCTTCTGCTAATTATCTTGGATTACTAGGAACCGATAAATTACTTGTGAGAAAGTTCGTCCTTTGTCTTTTTTTCTCTCGATGTACATCTGTTTAACTGAAAAGATGCAACTAATGTTACGTTTTCTCAGGAGTCCTGCACTACTGCTTTGGAAAAATATGGTGTTGGTTCCTGTGGCCCACGTGGGTTTTATGGGACCATTGGTAAGACTTGACCCTGGAATTTTCATGATGGAGTTTCAATTTTTTGTGTTGTATATTTCTAGTGAAATATTAATGCTCTGACAAATATGTTTTTCCTAGATGTTCACCTCGATTGTGAGGCCAGAATAGCAAAATTTTTGGGGACTCCTGATTCAATTCTCTATTCATATGGACTTTCCACTATGTTCAGTGCTCTTCCCTGCTTTTGCAAAAAAGGGGATGTCATTGTGGTGTGAGTATTGCCTAGCCCCAAATTTTGATTGTGGTAGTTTGTTTATATAATATGTTTGTTTCAAGGACTAGTACCTGCATTGCATACGAATTAAGACATTTCACTTTTCTGGGTAATGCATGTCATGTCCTTGGGGAAAAACCAACCAGGGAATGTTAATGAGATCCTCTTTAAAATTAGGCTCTGGAGCAGTTGGTCTTCGTGGCCTTCAGACAGAACCTGAATTAATATGTTGGAAATATTTCCATTAGTTGTCCTCTGAGGTTGGCTTTAATTGAATGTAGTCCCATCTCTTTTCAGTTTTCACATGCTGTGTTTCCTGTTCTTCAAAATCTATGAGGTCCTTGAGAAACGCATGTAGTATTGAGGATAACAACCATAAGAGTGGAAATACTTTTAACCCAATGAAGAAATGTTTATGTCTGAAAATCCTTCGCTGTCTCCTTATAATAGGGATGAGGGTGTCCACTGGGGTATCCAAAATGGCTTATATCTTTCACGAAGCACCATTGTGTACTTCAAGCACAATGATATGGACTCCCTTAGAAGTACGTTGGAGAAGATAACTGCAGAAAACAAGCGCTCAAAGAAATTGCGTCGTTACATTTGTATTGAAGCTGTCTACCAGGTACATTTTTATTAATAAAGTGACAGGCTTACTCTGTTGTACTAAATGGCGTGATCTTATTTGTCTTCCGTTATCTGAAGCTTCTGAATGTTGTCGTAGACCTTGGTCTTTCAAGGAATGTTTTATTAAATGAAATTACGCTCGTCTTATGGTAGCTGTCAATACTCAGTCTGATAAAACCTTAGGTTTTCCAGACTTCTCCTTTAAAATATGAATGGAAGATATTTCGCGAAACTATGTATAGTAGATGGCACTGCAAATCTATCTCAAAGTGCAAAGCCACTCAATTTTTCAACTGGACTGTTGTTTCAATATTTCTTGAGACCCAAAAGTATTGGTTTCTAGTTGTCATGTCAGTTTAGTTGAATATATTACTGGTTTTCTGCTCCAGTCTTAATTGAGTCCAACTGTTATTTGCAAGCCTTCTTTAGTCAATGTAAGTGGATTACAAATGCGTGCGAGTGTTTGGAGCTGGTTTTGAAACCTTTATTTTTGTTAAGAAGCACCTACTCCTTTGCATACATCTTATCTAGTCTTCTGATGATGCTATTTCTGCATCTTACATCCAACATGATCCAATTCAGTTTCAGTGGAAAATTATTCTACTGCTCTTGTACTTTACAGAATTCGGGTCAAATTGCTCCCTTAGATGAAATAGTCAAATTGAAGGAGAAGTACCGCTTTCGTGTATTTTTGGATGAAAGCAACTCTTTTGGAGTCCTTGGGAGATCCGGCAGAGGCCTCACTGAATACCATGGGGTTCCTGTATGTCTTTGAAATGGTTTAGTTTTTCTTTGGTAATCAGTGAACTTCGGCTTCTGATGATGATCTTGCCTTGCAGATTGAAAAGATAGACATTATCACTGCAGATATGGGACATGCATTGGCCACTGAAGGAGGTTTCTGCACCGGAATTTCTAGAGTTATTGAGCATCAGGTATGACAATCCACTTTCCACCTATCTAGTGTGTTGACGGATTTTGTTCTCGCTGTTTTGGCTTTCGTTTGATCACTGTACACCTATCTGTCCTATCCACTGGCAGAGGTTGAACAGCTCTGGATATGTCTTTTCTGCTTCCTTGCCCCCATACCTTGCAAGTGCTGCCATTACTGCCATTGACATTGTTGATGATAATCCAAAATTAATTTCGAGGTTGAAAGAAAACATTGGTGTCGTATGGAAAGGTTGGTCTTTATTTCTCTGTGTGGATGCTTATATGGTGTGTACATCTGCGTGTTTTTTCCTGTTAGCTAATATTCAAGCTTTCTTTTAAAATCTTATTATTTAACAGTTTATGTCATCTTGTTAAAGAATTTTATGGGCAATTGGATTTACTGACCCGGATGTCTTATTAATTGCAGAATTATCCTGCATTGAGGGCCTTTCAATAACAAGCAATCGGGAATCGCCCATTGTCTTTCTCAAACTAAGAGTCTCTTCTGGTTCAAAGGAAGAGGATATGCGACTTCTGGAAGAAATTTCCGATCGAGTAAGTATCAGTTTCTCCAGCTCCAGTTGCAACCTATTAATCCAACCAAGTAGGCAAGTACTGAATTCTCTTTGCAACCGACTTTGCAGGCATTGAAGGAAGATTCCGTCTTTCTGGTGACTACGAAAAGGTCTCTGCTTGATAAATGCCGATTACCTGTTGGAATAAAGTTGTTGGTTTCTGCGGGACATTCGAAATCTGATCTCCTGAAGGCATGCAACTCCCTGAAGAGAATATCAGCAGCACTGCTTAAGAAGAGTAATTAACATCTCGATATGCGCTGCGTGCTGCCTGTCTGATCCCGTCGGGCTGATTGACATTTTTGTTTTTCATAATGCCGGGGAAATAAGATTCTCTGCTTCAAATTTTAGGGGGGCAGGGATAGATTACAATAACCACTTTTAGATTCATTCCTTTGATTGAACTAATTGAGTAGCTTCTCCTAATGTATCAGAGTATCGGCCTTTGAACAGAGTGGCTCTGTTTTGCACTCATATGTTCTTCTGTAGACATCTCATGGTTTAAGTTCAAGCATATGTTTTTTCTGCCGGTTGGCAGCATGTTGTTTATAATCCAGTGAAGTACTCGTGAATGTGGATTGCTCCTTATCCTACAACATGAACTTGAACGGTACGTTATGTTTGCTTGATGTGTCGTTAGATGTGTTGTAATCAATGTTTTTAAAACCGAAGTGGTGATTGATCTGTAATCATTAAAAGTTTTGGTCCACCTAGATTGATTGGATTGTTGGTTAGACCGATTTTTTTTTTAATATTGTTAAATAGGTGTCATAAAATTAATTTAGCATTAAAATAATAAAAAAAAGGCAAATAAAATTTAAATGTTTTGATATATTATTTATCCAAACAAATATTAGTTGAATAAGTTTAGAAGCATGAGATGATATATCAATTTTTCTTGATTTAATTGACATATAACAAAAATTGTTAAAAAAATAATATTGTTGTGATCCAAAAGTGATGTACAGGCGTCGAATAGGGAAGAAAAATTTTAGTTCTAAATTAAATGAGATAAATAGAAAAAAAAAACATCAATTTTTTGACCTGGGTTAGCTAAGTCGACCAAGAAAAATAAACTAAACAATTCGATCAAATTTTGATTGGTCAGACTGTTTTCCAAATTTTAGGGGAAAAATGAACCAAAATAACCAAAATTTTGATCCAGATGGCAGTTTAATCGATCAGACTATAATTTTCAAAATATCGATTATATTTGTCTGATATGCCATTCTAAATACAATTACACAAATATGTTGTTGTTCAAGTTCATATTGTCCCAGCAGCACCGAATTTGTTCCGGTTGATTGAGATGGTGACTTGCTGGGGAAAAACACGTCCAAGTTCCAACAGTTGGACAACGTGAAAGCACTGCGAACTCATTGTGTGTACATGTCGGATTTTTTTTTTCGGTGATATTATTCATCAAAAATTACTAAAATAGTACCCAAAAATTAAAAATTATTAAAAAAGGTGTTCAGGTGGTTTGGTCAAACCGGATTTACGGGTAAAAATCCCGGGGATGCCGGATTACAGGTTTTTTACTCGCAATAAGGTTATTACGGATTTTTTTTTGTCAACCAAATTACAGGTAAAAATCCTGTAATCAGTAAAATGAGTAAAAAAACTGACATCTAGTCCTAAAAATGGGTTTTTTACCCCTATTATGGTAGATCTCAAAAAATTCTGCGGATTCAAAAAGAAATTCTTGAATCAAACATCCAAGTATCAAGATATTGCTTTTCAAAGTTTTTTTACATAATCTCTCAATTTGAATTTTTTAATTTTATGAAAAAACACGAAAAAAATATCTCTCAAATTGAATTTTTTGAATTTTTTAGATTTTATAAAAAATACAAAAATATAAAAATGGAAAAAAATTGTCTTTTGGTCAGACCGAATAACCGTCTTTTCTCGTCTCTTGGTTTTTTATATTTTTCAAAAAATTCTAAAAAATTCAAATTTTGTAAAAATTAACAAAATACAGTTTTTTTCTCATGTCTTTTTTAATTTTTTAATTTTTTTAAAAAAATAATAAAATAGAAAAATTCAAATTAAGAAATTATGTAAAAAAAAATTTGAAAAGCAATATCTAGGTGCTCGGATGTCCGAAATATGACTGGATGACGGTTTTTTTATCCATTTTACAGATTACAGGTTTTTTACCCGTAATTTGGTTGACCAAAAAATATGTAATCTTGTTCACCGAGTTAAAAATCCATAATCTGGACCAAATTACAAGTTTTTAACTTGGATTGCTAATGTGGACACTATTTTAGAATTTATTTTAGGTACTAAATTGATAATTTTTTGTGAATAGTAGCACAAAAAAATGCATCCTTGAGACAAGTATCGTAATTTGATAATTTTGTAAAATCACATAAAATAGAAAATACATCCAATTGAATTGAAACTTGTCCCAGGAAATCCTAAGAACTTTCAATCAATTTAGGAACCAAAATGCATCCTTGAGACAAGTTTCAACTTAATTGGATGTATTTTCTATTTTATGTGATTTTACAAAATTTCAGCGTCTTGAAAAATAAAAAAAATACTTCTAAGCCTCTAAAATTCTTGAAATGTTTTCTGTAAGTTGTGTGTATTTTTAGGATGCTTCTTGTAAAATTTCAGCTCAATCCGAGTCATATCTTATTTTTTACGCCCTATTGGGTTAAATTGAATATAGGTTCGGTCCAGTTGAATTGGATTTGGTTAGGTTCTAATTCAGGGAGGGGCAGTATCGTAATTTGGAACCAAAGTGATGGAAAATTGGTGAGGTATGACTCGAATTAAGGGTTCTTTACCACAGGGTACTAAAGTAATTTTTTGGCAAATCACAGAGTACTTAAAGATTATTTTCCCAAAATTTATTTATGCTTTTTGTTTGGATTAAATTGTTTACAATATTATTAACTGTTGATTTCGCTCTCTTAACTTATAAATAAAAATTAAAAGTTGTTATGGCAAAAGGGAATGAATCCCAACAAATGTTGTTCTTCTATTGGTCTCATCACTCATGTTGACACGTCGTCAAATAAAAATAGACCTGTTCCCCAATCACATTACACTTTTTATTAAAAGTTGGACTTAAATATAAGACATCGGCCACATGGCACACAACACTAGAACATGTAATTTGAGTAAGCAGTGGCTAAATTATTGACGTTAGGTTGTCCTGCGCAAATCACACGTGTCGAACTAGGAGCTCTTATGCCATGTACTAGACTTATCGTCCACACACTTCTTATGGAGTGATTGGCCAATCAACGAAATTTAATTTTCAAATTAATCATTTGTGCTATGTGTTTAATAATATAAAAGGCTATCCAACACACCAATTGAATGGAAAACTATTCTCAAATTCCTTATTTTTTTGTATTAGGTAAGAATAAAAAGATTATCTCATTCTTTAGTTTTGTTGATAATAGATTTTTGGATTTTTAAAAATCAAAATATTCTTTTTTTTTCGACAAAATACTACTTAAAATGATCAAAATATCTCTCACTTAAAAAATAAATAAAAACTTTCTTTTTCCCTTTTTTCTTCTTGGTCTTCTTCTGACCCATCGTCTATTTCATCTCCTCTCTTCTTATTTTCCAAAACTAAATCAATCCAGAGACCAAAAAATTAAAACCCAAATTATTAAAAAAAAATACAATCGGCAATTGATGAGCAGGGACGGTGCGGTTCGGGACAGCGTGGTTCCAAGACCTGGTCAAGGAGAGAGAAGATGCGAGCTTGGTCAACAGCCTTGGCTTCAATCTCGCCAATCTAAGAGAGAATATTTACCTCCTAAGATGTCATTAAGCTATTAGGTCAAGAACAATTAGATTTAAAGTTTAAGTGTAAGAGAAATCCTAATATCAGTTTTATGAAATTAGATTGAAGATTTTTGCCCTATTAGTTTTAATTTTGGTATCATCCTTTTTGGTTTAGTAAATAAATACCGACATTTATCGTTAGATGACCAGTGGAAAGAAGATTAAGAAAATGAGAAGAAATATATAATTTTTTAAGTGAGGATATTTTAATCATTTTAAATGGGATTTTGTGAGAGAAAATAAAACACAGAAATCCTATAACCAATTATCAACAAAATTGAAGAACATTTACTAAAAAAGAAAAATTGAAGAACATAATAATGTGTTTACAATGGTTAAAACTCATGCGTTTTTCTTTTGCAGATACAACTCTTCCTTGTAGATCCCGGGCTAACCGTTGCACCAATTCGCGAGCCGTTAACTGGGTTTTGTTCCCCTCGGCGAGGCCTTCCCGATCCACCCACCATCTCCTTCCATCTGTGTTGACCACCATTGACCACAGTTGACCGGTCGTTGACTGGCCGTCGACCGGCCGTCGACTGACCGTGGTGTCAGAATGCCCTCTCTCTTTGAGGGCGTCGACCACCCCCGCCGCTAATCGGCCATCCATGGATGCTCCTCCACGGGTTGATCTGGTGGATCCTCTCCCTCTATGTTCCTCTTATGCAGTGGTGGCTACCCTGCGGGTCGGCGGTTGGGTTTGGGAAGGTGATTTCATTCCTCCGGTTCTAATTGGTGATAGGTTGGTAGTGGTGCTTGATGAAGCACATTCTGCCGCCTACGAGAATTCGGACAAGTTGCTCTGATCGGTCGTCTGTTGTTGAGGAAAGGTATGAACCCGTACATAACCTCTGTTCTTTGGGATGAACTAGCAAAGCTTTGGAGTTTTTTACTCTTCGTATGCTCCCTCTGGGTAAAGGATTCTTCGGCTTCCATTTTAACACTACCAAGGATCGTGATTTGGTGTGAAAATCTTTCATATGGCGGTTGCATGTCATAAGGATCCTTACACTTGCAAGCTTGGACTCCTTTTTTCAATCCTTCTTAATGCTTGTCTACACATGCTCAAGTTTAGCTTTGTCTGGTTGGTTTAAGCATGGAATATATTGCTCGAGATATTATGTTTGGCTTGGCTTCCATCGTGGGGAAACCCATCATGTTTGATTCTTCTTCCCTCAATAAGTTTCATGGTGCTTCTCCCCGAATTCTGGTAGAAATAAATATGACAAGACCACTTGTCAAAGAAGTGATGCTCAAATTAACCTCGCAGGAGGTTTAGGTGGATGTCATATATGAGAATCTCTGTGATTTTTGTGTGCACTATACGACTATTGGACATCTTATAGCTAATTATTGTAAGAGAAAAGCCAAGGACACAAATATGGCCAAACGAGCTTATAATTCTCCTAAGGATGATTTTGTCAAATCCACCAAAAAGTTAGCTACTATCACCCTCCTCGAAAATATGTTGCAAGTGTGTTTGATGATCAAGTGGATCATATTGAGGTGACTGATGTTCCTTTTGGTTCTTCGTCTGTAATTGTTCCCTTCTTTCGGGATGATGCTCTATTTCCTGATTGCATTGCAATTTTATCGATTGAGGTGATTGATAAGACTGTTGTCATGGAAGAAGTGCATTAAGACATTACCCTTCTTGAAAACATGATACAAGAAGAGGTCTTTGTGAATGAGAAGGATATTTGTGAGGCTGATTTTTCAGATGTGGAGCTCTCTAAATCTTCTGATTTGATGGCCTCGATCACAGTCCTTGAGAATTTGGTTCAGGATGGTTTTGCTCACTATCCTGTTGGTGAATGGGTTTGGAATACTGCTCATTTTGAACCTCCGCTTATTATTTCTCAGCATTTGAATGAGGGGGTGTAGGTGGCTACTCAATCCGAAGTTCAGAATGCTAAGGCACGATGCACTGAGTTGATTGTCTAGCAAGATTCCTTTACTCTTGGAGTCACTGACACACCGTCTGATCAGCCTCCTCACTTGTATCCTAGTGAGTTTAATTCGTGCATGCTCGTTGATATCCTTGTACAGGATGCTACGGAGTTGTTTTCAGATGATTCTTCGCCGAGGATCTCCATTCCTGCCAGGTGGGCTGATTCCTCTTCCTCTAGCAGACCCAGTTCTGGAGACTTGTGGACCACTTCTTCTTTTTCTCAGCCCGCCTCTCCTCTATCCGGCCGCCCTTCTGGTGATTCTATTGCTGAACTTCGTCGTAGGTTCTTAGGTCGGACCGTCCCCTCTGCTGGTCTCCTCGACCATGGCCCACCCTCTTCTATGGACCCGCCTCCAGTGCCCATTCTAGACCATGTTAACAAGATTGACATTGTTTCGGACTTCCCTTATCCCGCCGTGGATTTCATGACACTGGCTACTAATCTGCAACATTGGATGTTGGATTCTATTGATGCGAACGATCTCCTTCTTGACGGCGTAGACAACTTTGATTTACCTCCATCCAAAGGGACGCGCTCAAAGCGGAAAAGGCTTTTCTGTGAAGAAGCGTTAGCTTTCGCCGGAATTGTTTATTAGGGCACGATCGTTCGTGTGCCTTGGCCTTGTTTGCTTCAGTGGCGGAGGCATGTTTATATTAGTGGGGTCAATTGACCTCACTTAATTTTTTGTTTATTTGATAATTTAATATGTAATTTAGTATATGTGCCCACTAAAAATAAGAAATTGACCCCATTAAAAAATTAAAAAGTATATAAATTGAAATTAAATGTTAAAAAATTAGATATTTTATGTATTGCACCTATTTCCGAAAAATTTCTGGCTCCGCCCCTGGTTTACTTTCTTTCCGTTAATTTTCATTTTCCGTGATGTTTTTCTTCTTCTCATCCACTTCCTATGTATTTCTCCCTCCTTTCTTTGTAATTTTCTTCATCATTAATAAAGTTTTCTAAAATGGTTAAAACTCGTGCAAAGTGGAACCAAAAGTCAAGTATCTAGAATAATTTTCTAACATTAATCTGTTGTAACAAAGTTAGAAGAAAGAAACCCAATCAGCGGGAGCCATATGTACTTAATCAACTATACACTTAAGCTATAAATGTGTGGCGTCTTATTTTTTCCTGAATATCTCTCTCTCTCTCTCTATCTATATCTATATCTATATCTATATCTATATATATATACATATATATATCTATATCTATATCTATATATATATAGAGAGAGAGAGATAGATATAGAGAGAGAGAGAGAGAGTTTTCCTATTATAACTGGGTTAGGATTTAGGAAATGTGTACCAGGTAGGGATGCCACGTTAAATAGTCGTAATAGTAACCTCCCATATTAAATGTATATAAATGAGTATTGGTGATATTTTAACTGCTTTTGACTCTATTGAAGGAAATATGAGGTTTAAATCTACGAATAAACATAATATAAATTTGGCCTGACTATATTTATATAACATATCTATAAATGACCCGGTGGAGTATTACCAGAGAGATTCGGATCCACACATCATCCCATCGTTATGTGTCACCGGTCACGGAATCGCAATGAACACTTGCATGCTCCCTATGTCTACCTTTTCTCCGATGTGATAAATCGTAAGCTAAATTTCAAGATTACTCGCATTAATATACCGCTCTTTTCATCAACTTACTACAGAATTGTACAATTTAATCATATTTTAAACTTAAGTCTTTAGAAACGCTGCATTATTAGATATATGTTGAAAGGTTTAACAATCATTCAAATATTTATTTAGCTCAATTTTTAATTCATCAACCTAATTTGCTCAATATAAATATGAAGTAATATGAACCAAAAAACACTGCGTCATTAGTTTCACGGTGTTTCTTATAGCTAATGTACGTCGTAATTTTTCTAAACCAAACTGATCCCATTATTTATTTTTGTCATTAGGATTAATAGTAGTTTTATAACTAGAGAAAGATTGAAATACTTTAAATTTACTAGCAAAGAGATTCACCCCAAAAAAAACTTGTAAAGAAAGTTATGATTATTTGTTTCGATAGAATTATGTTTTATGCAGAAAAATGATGCGCCGTATTTATTAAGAAATTTTTTTGGGTAAGATATCTATTAAGAAAAGTTGTTTGCTACAATTGGAGTGCCAAATATTTCAGGCAACAGCTACCAAAGACAGCGGTTTTTTTCTTAATGAAACTGTTTTGGTACATGTTTGGATCCAGTAAATATTTGGATCCAAAACGAGAGAAATTTTACTTATCCTTTTATGGAAATACAATAATATATGATTTTTGTTGTGGAAGCTCAGATATATTTTTGAATGGCTCTCTAATTAACTTTTTTTAGTATAAACTCTAATATTTAAAGTGGCACATACTATTCTAATCACTCTTTTCATACTGTCTTAATTATATTTGAAATAAAGTCAATGTCTTTATATAATATACCATAAAAAGTCACTTACTAATTGTACAAATCACATTAATTCAAGAACTTCTTAATTAGATGGATCTAATTCCATTTAGAAAAATATAGAATCGACTAGAAAAGAATGCTATTTAGTTGTACTTCCATTGCCTTCCTCTCGCCACCTGTCTTTCTCTTATCTGGTCCAAGGTTGTTAAAATCAAGTTGTTGAGATCTCGCATAATATACAATATTATAGAAATAATCAATACCAAATTAATTTCGCTATCAGATCTTACAGTGCTCCAACTCGTAAAATCATAAAATTTTATTAGTTATTACTAAAATTTCACTTATCTTATTCAATTAAAATTTTGCAGAAACTTCAACTCATTTTACCATAATAAATCGTAATATTTTTTTGAATAATATCAGTATTCCAAGAACCTCTCTGGTCTTTCCTCGTCACTTTTACTTCTCTTGTCTTCTCATCTCTCCCCCGAGTTCTGACGGTGGAAGCAAACACCACCTCCTCTCTTTCTCTCTCCTCCCATCTCTCTCTCTCTCTCTCTCTCTCTATAAATAATAACGTCTCAAGTGAAACACAAGCCATTTCCGAGGGGGGAGAGAGAGAGAGAGAGAGAGAAAGGTGCAGGAGGAGAAATGGCGGGGAACGACTGGATAAACAGCTACCTGGAGGCGATACTGGACGTGGGACCTGGGCTTGACGACGCAAAGAAGTCGTCTTTGCTGCTGAGGGAGAGAGGCCACTTCAGCCCCACTCGCTACTTCGTCGAGGAGGTCGTCTCCGGTTTCGACGAGACCGATCTCCACCGCTCCTGGCTCAAAGTTCCTACCTTTTCCCACCCTTCCATCTTTCTTTTGCAATTTGCCAAGTTAATAATGCACACGTGTCCATTTTCGGAGTCGAGCACTGTCGTGTCTTTTTGAGGTTTACAATTGTGTCTTTTTGGTTTGTAAGACTTGAATCCAATGCTCGCTCTTAGTGAATTGAACCCATTAGGGCCTTTAGGTGAATGCGAGTCTCTTGCCGCTTGGACCAACTCTAATTAGTTTCGTGTTTTTTTTGGTATTTGAGTTGGTGGCTGTTAGAGAGATCGATGATTTGTTCGGTTTTTTTTTTTTTGGGAATTATGTAGGCTCAGGCGACGAGGAGCCCTCAGGAGAGGAACACCAGGTTGGAGAACATGTGCTGGCGTATTTGGAACTTGGCTCGTCAGAAGAAGCAGGTCCTCCCTTTCCCTTCATCTTTCAATCTAGATTTTGTTTTGTTGCCTTTTGCTTTTGCAAAAAAATGGGATTGCTTTTAAGTCAGCGGTACTTTTAAACCCTTTTAGAGGACTACTAGATTGCGTGTTAGGGACAAACTGAGACTTGTTCTTTCCCTAATGGAGATGAGACTTAGCTCCTGTTGCTTTCTCTTGTTTGGTGTCTTGGTTGACAAGAATGGAAAGTGGGATTGATTGCTAAGATGGACTAGTGATTTACTTTATTGAAAGATCAATTTTTGGATGATTGCATCTTGATGGTGTTAGTTTACTCTTTGTGCTTGATGGTGTTAGTTTACTCTTTGTGAATTACCGGTGGTGTGACTATTCTGAATTTTGCAGCTCGAGGGAGAGTTTTCTCGGAGAAATGCTAAGCGTCGTTTGGAGCGTGAGAAGGGCCGCAGAGAGGCAGCGGCTGATATGTCCGAAGATTTGTCCGAGGGAGAAAAGGGAGATGCTGGCACTGATTTGTCTGTCCGTGTTGAGAGCAATAAGAGTAGGTTACCGAGGATCAATTCTGCCGAGGAAATGGAAGTGTGGGCTAACGAGCAAAAGGGGAAGAAGCTATATATTGTGCTGATAAGGCATGCAACTTTGATTCTCTTGTTTCTAGTGTTTGTCACGAGGATCCGTTCCACGCTTATGGTTGCAAATGTTGTCTTAATTAGTGGTTCCGATAAAGGCTATTTCTTTTTTGCAGTTAGAGGGACATCGATAGAGCCACAAGTGATTCTGTTTGTTATGAGCAATAATTTTCTGGTGTGCATTTGGGTAATTTACTGTTTGTAACGAGATGTGTGCTTGCAGCCTTCATGGTCTTATCCGGGGGGAAAATATGGAGCTAGGACGGGATTCAGATACAGGTGGTCAGGTAACTGTTCCACATGCAAGTTTTCTCTTCGTTATGCCCTAAATAGGAAATGTGCGATTGTTTTGCCCTGCTGATTTTTTATTCATTTCGTTCTCGCAGGTCAAGTATGTTGTGGAACTTGCAAGGGCTTTGGGTTCCATGCCAGGTGTCTATCGAGTCGATTTGTTAACTAGACAAGTATCAGCTCCTGATGTAGATTGTAGTTATGGCGAACCAACAGAAATGCTATCTCTGGGAGACCCAGATGATCTGACAGATGAGATGGGAGAGAGTAGTGGTGCGTATATTATTAGAATACCATTTGGACCTAAGGACAAGTACATTGAGAAAGAGCTCTTGTGGCCTTATATATCCGAGTTTGTTGATGGGGCCCTTAAGCATGTAATTCAGATGTCTAAAGTTTTGGGAGAACAAATTGGTAACGGTAAACCAGTGTGGCCTGTTGCTGTCCATGGGCATTATGCCGATGCGGGTGATTCTGCAGCTCTTCTGTCTGGTGCACTTAATGTTCCTATGCTTTTCACCGGTCATTCTCTCGGGCGTGATAAGTTAGAGCAGCTTATGAAGCAAGGGCGCGCGTCGAAAGAGGAAATAAATTCAACATACAAAATTATGCGGCGGATAGAGGCCGAGGAGTTATCTCTTGATGCCTCCGAGATTGTTATCACTAGTACCAGACAAGAGATAGATGAGCAGTGGAACTTGTATGATGGTTTCGACCCAGTGTTGGAACGTAAACTGCGAGCAAGAATCAAACGTAACGTGAGCTGCTATGGCAGATTCATGCCCCGTATGGCTGTAAGTATACGATTGTTCCTTTCTTCTGTTAAGGTCTTAGAGCGTCCGACATTTTCTTTGCCAACCCGAACAAAAAAAATAATACGTTTATCGATGTTGATTGCTATATCTTCTAGGTCATTACCATGTGCTTTTTCAACCTGAACAAAAGAAGTATATATTTTTCTAGGTAATTCCTCCAGGGATGGAATTCCATCATATTGTTCCGCTAGATGTTGATGGAGAAACAGAAGGAATTGATGATCATCCTACAAGTCCTGATCAGCCAATCTGGTCCGAGGTTCTAATTTCGCCTTTTATTCCCATTTCATTCAATTGGCTAAAACTCTATATCCCATTTCCTTCCACTATCAGCGATTCTTGTTTCCACGATACTGAACTGTTATAATGCTGTATTAACTTCTCTTCTGCAGATCATGCGATTCTTCACCAACCCCCGTAAGCCTATAATACTTGCTCTCGCCAGACCTGATCCAAAGAAAAACATTACTACTTTGGTCAAAGCATTCGGAGAATGTCGTCCTCTGAGAGAACTTGCAAACCTGGTGTGTTTTTACAAGTCATCAGACTTGCACTGACACTGTACTTCCCACTAACATCTTTTATGAAATTATTTAACCGTATGGTTTTGATTTATATTCCTTTTTCTCCCATGCAGACTCTAATTATGGGAAACCGGGATGGGATAGATGAAATGTCGAGCACAAGTTCATCTGTTCTCCTTTCCGTCCTCAAGCTTATTGACAAATATGATCTGTATGGGCAAGTGGCCTACCCAAAGCACCACAAGCAGTCTGATGTTCCTGAAATATATCGTCTAGCCGCAAAAACAAAGGTGTGTCCTTCAGGTTTACCTGTCAGATCAGGCTACAAAATCTAAATCTGCTTCAACTGTTTATACATTAGGTTCATACATTCTTGTTGTGATCCGTGTAGCCGTTGTAGTGGCATCTGGAGTCTGCTTTAGTCCTCCTTGTAGTTACACTGAAGTATGACTTTGCAATGGTCTGAGAGGAGCTTTGCCAATGCTCATGCCAAATCTGATGGTCCATGACTAATGTTTTAGTCATCTCCTATTATTAAGAACCCTTCAATGTAAGCTAGCCAATGCTCATGCCAAATCTGATGGTCATGTCATTTTATTTGGATCCTTTATTAGTAAGAGTGTAAGACCACTAGTCCAAGGTTGACTACTGCTTCTGATGAACTTGGATATTTGAACTATTCCTATGTTAAGCATTACTCTTTATTATTCTCGTCCAACATTTAATGTAATTGTGAAACATTGGTAAACCCTTGAGGTGCAAGCTATCCACAGTTATAACATTCAGGCAGAGGTTATTGATAAACCAACTTGATTTTGCCTTGGTGCAGGGTGTTTTCATAAATCCGGCTTTCATCGAGCCGTTTGGACTTACCTTAATTGAGGCTGCAGCTCATGGTCTGCCAATGGTTGCCACCAAAAACGGGGGGCCGGTTGACATTCATCGGGTACGACTACTTCTTCGAATATGTTTCTGCTACGAGTCAACCCATGCGCATGTCTAACTTCTTGTTGATCGTTCTAATGGTTTGAATTTTCTTAATTTGAAACCCGTGTAGGTTCTTGACAACGGGCTACTTATTGATCCCCATGATCAACAGTCTATTGCTGATGCTCTGTTGAAGCTTGTTAGCAACAAACAGCTTTGGTCAAAATGTCGTCAGAACGGGTTGAAGAACATTCATCTATTCTCATGGCCGGAGCACTGTAAAACCTACCTAACCCGGATAGATAGTTGCAAGCCGAGGCATCCACAATGGCAGAAAAGTGATGATGGCGCGGATTCGGATTCTGATTCACAAGGGGACTCATTAAGAGATATAAATGATATATCCCTGAACTTGAAGTTCTCGATGGACGGGGAGAAGAATGGAAGTGGCAATGATGGTTCCGTAGAATGTGAAATGAATTCCGCTGATAAGAAAAGTAAGATAGAAAATGCAGTTCTGGCACTGTCAAAGGGCATTTCAAAAGATACCAGACGGATGGGATCGATAGAGAAGGCAGACAGTAATGCAAGCATCTTCCCGGCGTTGAGAAAAAGGAAACATATATTCATCATTGCAGTAGATTTCGACAGCAGCGAGGTGCTCCTGGAATCCGTTAGGAATATCTTCGGTGCTGTTGAAAAGGAAAGGAGTGAAGGCAGCATTGGGTTCATAATATCAACATCTTTGACCATATCTGAGATTCATTCGCTTCTCACCTCCAGTGGATTTAAGCCGAATGATTTCGACGCTTTTGTGTGCAACAGTGGCAGTGATCTCTACTATTCAACTCTTAATCCGGAGGATGGCCCATTTGTGGTCGACTTTTATTACCACTCGCATATCGAGTACCGATGGGGTGGAGAAGGCCTGAGAAAGACTTTACTTCGGTGGGCTGATTCAGTTACTGATAAGAAGGATGGGCATCGCATTATTACCGCAGCTGAAGAACTTTCAACTAACTACTGCTACGCATTCAAAGTGGAAAATATTGGATTGGTAGCTTCTTTTCTTTTTCGATGCTTGTGATTTGGCATAGCGCAAATGAGTTTGTGATTGTTCAAATTGCACATCTTAACTGTGGCTCCATATCTGCAGGTACATCCCGTCAAGGAAATCCGAAAGTCGCTGAGAATTCAGGCTCTTCGGTGCCATGTTATCTATTGCCAGAATGGGTCAAGAATTAATATAATTCCAGCATTGGCCTCCCGCTGCCAAGCTCTGAGGTATCTATTCGTTCGATGGGGCATAGATCTGACCAGCATGGTGGTTTTCGTGGGTGAAAACGGAGACACGGACTACGAAGGGTTGCTCGGTGGCCTGCATAAGACGGTCGTTCTCTCGGGTGTTTGTGCCGGCGCAAGTCAACTCCTTGCCAACAGAAACTATCCTCTGTCTCATGTCATCCCATCCGACAGCCCAAGCATTGTCCGAACACCTGAACAATGTAGCAGCGCCAATATCCGGAGTTCACTGGAGCAGCTCGGATGCGTGAAGAGCTGATCCGTCCGGCACCATGCTCGGCCGTCCTTCGTGTTTTGCACGAGGCGGGAACCCGAGCACACGATGTAAATTCGAACCACTGTTGCATAGGGATAGACCGGCTAATGAGGGCGGGACATACTGGCTCCTACCCCATCCCTTCCCGGTCTCCCCTCTTGGGGCACCTTGCTGTTAATAATGTCTGTTACTTTCAATTGCAATTGCTTTTATTTATTCACTCATAAAGGTGTTTGATGGAATTGATTGTTTTCCATTTCCAATGAAAATATGTATCGTTTTTAGTTAGATGGAAAAATTTTGTTTTATTAACTCTTCAAGAGCAAAGTTTTAAAAAATGTGGTATGACCGGTCGATCTGCTAATCGCCTCCAAAGATGTCCCGTTTTTGTGAAGCCCGTCACCTTGCGGATCGAATAAATATTGGTCGGACTAAACAGTTCGTCTAAAAAATTTGGTTCAACCAGATAGTTCGCATGAATCATGATTCTGATTTACTGATCTATGGTTTTACTTTCGATTTGAGATTGTTTGTACATATATTTTATTTGATGTATTTTAAAAAAAATTAGTATGTTTATATGTTATTGTGTTATTATTAGTTTATTACATAAATTATTTACCTATACATCTATATATATTTCAAAAATTACAAAAAAATTAGAAAAAAAATTTCAGTCCGAGCAGTAGTTGAGCCGGTCAGATTGGTTAATCTGAAAGTCGGACCAAATTTCATCGGCCTCCGGTTCGTTTCTAATAACCTTGTTCAGGAGGAAAATTGTTGATTTGTTAATTCACTAATGACGTGGCATTATGTCAAATCGAGTTGTCCAAGTTAAAAAAATCTGTAATTTAATTCTCTCAGACCAGATCAACGTCATTAAGCGAAAAAGATTCGCATCTCCAATCCCACCCTTCTGGGTAGGGGTGAGCAAACGGATAATCCGAATCCGAACTATCCGAATTCGAGATTATCCGAATTATCCGAATCACATATTTTACTATCCGAATCCGAATCCGAATAATGAATTATCCGAATCCGAATATCCGAACTTTTTTCGGATTCGGATTTGGATAATCCGAACTATCCGAAAAACTCAAAAAAATAAAAAAACATTAATAAAACATATGGATAATCCGAATTAAAACCGGATAATCCGAATTAAAACCGGATAATCCGAATTAAAATCGGATAATCCGAATTAATTTTTTCAAATGTATATAAAATCGGATAATTCGGATATCCGAATTAATTTTTTTAATATCCGAATCCGAATCCGAATCCGAATTAAAAAATTCGGATAATCCGAATCTGAATCCGAACTCAAAATTATCCGAATCCGAATCCGAAAAAAACTTCGGATTCGGATTCGGACAACGGATATCGGATAATTTGCTCACCCCTACTTCTGGGACCAGCTGTACATAAAAGGATTCTTGCAGATTTTATATTTTATTCATCTATGTACTAAATCACCAAATTTCTAGACATACACTAGATCTATTAGTATTAGTTCATATTTAGATTAAAATTATCATTAATTTATCTAAATATTTATTATTTCGAATTTAGTTCCTTGAACTTTTGAAATGGATTCTCCTGAAAAGACCGAAAGAGCCCAATTAGGCAAATAATTAAAAAGATCATTGTCACGCCCATCATAAATCGATCCTTCCAACGGGCAACTAATAACACCACCATTTAAAGTCTTGAATTACATTCCAATCTTTTCGTTAGGCTCACGTCTTATTCATATCCTGATTGTGATGAATTAGTTGGCAGTTCCAAACGCGGTTGGTTGGCGACATGTTATTAATTGAGCATCGAACCAAGACTAGCTCATCAGTCCGGTTATCGGTGATTCAATAAATAAAAGCTATTATAATTCTATGGTTTCTCATTTATAATATGATATCATAAACAGAATCATCGATATTTTGAAACAATAACATTCATATAAAAAATGTACTCCAGGAATATATGAAGTTTTGCATATAAATATATTGATACTCTAATTTAAATGTGAGTTGGGTCGGAGCTTATCGTGTCAAAGATTTTTTTTTTTTGCTATTTTAAGCAATTTGTTAAATAACGTAATGTTATATTGTCTGTTTATGCTTTTTTTTTCTTGCGTTAAACCAGATAATTGTGATGCGCATCCATGCGGTGCCGAAAGTAGGTTGATTTGTTAATACAATGAAGTGTCAGGCTCTATTAATTAATATCAAAGCTTGTAAAAATAGGACAAACGTCATTAATATATTCAAGTTGCCTACTCTTTTATAATGGTTCACTTGTCAAAAACAAAAGTGATGAGTTATTTGATATATTTGAACCGATTAAATTTTGGTAAGCTATTCAATGTACATTTACATCGAAACTATAATAAAATGCTGCCGAAAATGTTTTTAGTGCCAGAATATTATATAAGTGTCTTACGTATTCGATCAACCAGCATAAATGCGATACCAGTTGGGCCTATTGGTCGTTCACCTATCATTCCTTGCGCAACATAGTTTCTTTATGGTTTAGCTAATTCGTAACCCACCCGATCTATCCTACATCTTTTTTCCCTCAAAAAAAATAAATAAAATTTCCTACATCTTTTGATAGGAAAAAAATGTGGGTTTGACTAGAATTGTTGAGTTCTTCTTACAAGAGTGCAAATCCCTATACAGGCAACAGCAGCAAAGCCCCACAAAACAGTTCTGCCCAAGAGCCAAATTAAGCCAAATTAACGACATGAATAGCAAAATTTGTACTAATTTATCAAATATTCCAAATATAAAAGGGAGTCTTCTCCGTGAAGATCCTCGGGCGAGTTTGACCAAAATTAAACAGTCTGGTGGCTGATAGAGCGCCCTTGTTATCATCACTAGAATTGTAGAATTTGAATACTAAAAATACGAATTTGGATTGGGTGCCAAGGATAAAAACTCTCCCTATATAGGAACTATAATCTGGATCATTAGATCAGAATATATTCCTTAATATTCTGATCTAATGGATATTAAGCACCGAGGTCATTTTAGTCATTTGATATCAACCTATTTTAGGCTGCTGATCAATTAATTCCTGTTTTGGAGGGATTTTTAAATTTTGAATCAGCAATTAATTAGGAAAAGGAGATTTGAATAAAAACTGTTCACATTCCCACTTCTTTCAAACATATTCGTTTAACCAAAAAAAACTGTTCACATTCCATTTCTTCCCTCCACGTCCAAAATTCCACCCACGATCAAAAAGGTCAAAAACCTAAATTCTCAAGCCCTAGCCGTCGTCTCCTCTGCCCGTCTCGTTTCCTCGGTCATTGTTTTCTCCTCGGTCCGTCGTTCCCCCGGCCTCGTCGGTCACTGTTTTCCTTGGCTCGTTGGTCACCGTCGTCTCCTCTGTCCGTCGTCGTCTCCTCGGTCATTGTGGTCTCCTCTGCTCGTCGTTTCCCCAGCCTCGTCGATCTCCGTTGTTGCCCCAGCCTCGTTGGTCACCCGTTGTTCCCCCGGCCTTGTTGGTTCCTGTTGTTCACGGTATTATCCGACATCGCCACTCTCTGATTTAGGTTTTTACTATTTAAACTTCATATTTTGTTGTTCATATCAGGTATAATGAGCAACGAAGGACAACATTCGCCGATTGAAGAAAACCCACCGAGGTCTATGCCCAAGACCGAGGAAAAGGTACGGTTCTGTTATGGTTGGTCTTCACGTTGATCGTTTGTTGTGTATGATTGTTATTTTTAATTATGGTTTATGTTTGGTTTGTTTGGTGCATTGCGGGTTTC